>JANTPZ010004280.1:0-24120 GCA_025593235.1 Vachellia pachyceras
GAACAACCTCTAATTAATTTGATAGTGCAGGAAGTGAAGAAGATAGTGTTACCATCATACATCAATAAGAAAAATTGGGAAGGTGAAACTCCTCATGAAATATTCACTAAGGACCATGATGGACTACGTAAAGATGCAGAGTCATGGATGATGAGAACAGCTAACTCTTGTATGGTTGTTTCAACTCTAATCACTACAGGAGTGCTTGCAGCTGCATTTAGCGTACCAGGTGGAATTAACGATGGTTCAGGAACTCCCAATTATTTAAGGAAGTCATGGTTTATGATCTTTGCAATATCAGATGCTATTGCAATGATCTCATCTTCAGCTTCCATAGTAGCCTTCTTATCAATCCTCGTGTCACGTTATGCAAAGGATGACTTTTACAAGTCTCTACCTTCAAAGCTAATGTTTGGATTGGTAATGCTCTTCATCTCCATAACAAGCACGATGGTAACATTTAGTAGTGCATTCTTCGTGACTTATAACCATGGCTTAAAATTAAAGTGGGTACCTTACTTCATTTCTGTGCTTTCATTTTTACCCATAGCCATATTTTTGCTTTTGAAAGGTAAGCTCTTTTATGATATCTTGTACTCAACATATTATTTAAGCTCTCTGTTTGAGCCAACCAAGCATATGCTTTACTAGGAAATAAGGTCTATTTTAATGTTGTTGTACCTCTGCATGATATGCTTACTTCAATATGTAATAAATATTGGCCGGTCGTACTTATTAGATATGGCAATGTAATTGTTTGTGTTGAAAAAAGTGAAGGGCATTGTGGTCTTTCAAAATAAAATAAATATATTTGGGTCTCATTTTCATAGCAAACACATTTTTAAACCTTATTTTCATATCAATATCGCATCCATTTCTATTAAAACCAATTCTCAACGAACTGGCTCTAAGGTTAATTTGTCAATTTTACTCTTGTGATTAATGTATAAATGTGACTCTATATTTTTTTCTTTCCTTCAAGATGTCATTTAATATAGGTAAAGTAAAAAAATTAATTGACATTAGCATCTTAAGCCCAAATAAGGAAAGAGAATTATGTTAGACTCTAGGTCCTAATACAATTTTTTTTAGCAGGCACTAACAATCTAAGGTACATAAGAGATTAAACCACAATTTTCTACATAGAAGTATCTGTAAAGTCTAGTTATTGGCTAATACTACAATCGGTCTAAGAGCAAGTTGACCTGTTTTAGATATTAGAATGAATAAATAAATTATTTAAGTATAACATATAAATTGAAATAATTATATGTATTATTAGATTATATATTAATCTATAGACATTTTAGTATAAAGAAAAAGTGACAGTGTGTAGATTTGCTTCATTCATATCCCCCAAAAAAAAATAATTGTCATTGATATCCATTGATGCTTTTGACCTAAATAGCTGCGAATTCTGCGGAGAATTCATAGGGGTCAATAATAATAACATTGGGCTGTACCAATTAACTTTTGAGACGTTATGATCTGTATGCTTCTATTTTTTTTCTTGTTTTTAAAATTATTTTATAGAAATATTTTTAAATTAAGCTTAAGAAATTCTGTTTAGATAACCTTTTTAAAAAATTACACTTGTAAATAAACATACTGAAATCGGATGACGAAGCTTGGATGAAAACTCAAAAAATCGGATAACCTTTTTGCCCGAATTTGAGACACACACACATACATATATGTAAGCATGTATGTATGTTCATGCTTCTTAAAATAAGCAAGAGATCTGGAACAGTCGTAAACCTTCCTAATGCATATGGTTTCAATAGACCCATTTTTTGTAATACACAAATGCCTTGGGTGGAGAAATGACCCCCACACATAACATAATTCCAGTTTTTTTTGTACAAATGAGCAGCCCAACGCCTTCCAAAAAATGTCTATATTTAATTCATAATTAATAATACCTTGAGTAACATTGTCTTTAATATAATATAAGGATATTTGTGTTATGACAAAAAAATCTGAAAATTTAGATATGAAATTGAAACCGGGGATAAAATTAGCCTATCAATTAGATATTTTAGCTATTATTTTTTTTCTAACAATCCACGTAAATTACAAAATTTATAAGCTGCATTTTTTCAATCCATAAAAATACAACTTATAATTTTTAGATTTCATGTAATATAAGGGAAAGCATTCCTCTCATTTTCTAAATACCATATATTGACTTTACTTTAAAATTTAATAACTTTCTAATTTTATTCTTATTTAATATACAATATACCTTATAGAAATAAGTCAATGCAATAATAAATGAAGGGTAAAATAGTATATTTACATGAAAATTTTAATAGTACTGTAACAAATAAATAGAACCAAAATAAGCATTCTCTTTTCATTAAAAGAGTATCTTTTTTATTGATCACAATAGCTAAGGAAAGTGAACAAATAATTAATAAAATCTCCTACCCTCGAAAGCTCGCATCAACTAGTTGTAGTAGCATCATCATCTTTATTATCATAGGTCCCACCTCTAACCAACCTGCATGTAATTTGCGATGAAGAATTAATACATAAAGAGATACCTTTTTTTTTGACAAAACATAAAGAGATACTTATATTAACTTTAATGAAGAACACACATATATAACACTAACTATATAATAATAAATTCAAAAATAAAAGAGTGCTTATATATATATATTTGAATTAGCAGTCGTCATTAATTTCAACTTTATTCAGCTGTCGTTTCTGGTTGTGGCGGTAGTGATGGCGGTGGCTGTGACTGTGGCCGCGGTGGACGCTGTTGAGAAAACATCTACCCATTGAGGGAAAGTTTCAAGAATTCAGATTATATTGACCGTGTTCTTGGGTTTTGACTAAAATAATAGAAGATAATATTATTTTCTGAAAATTCAAAATTCACGAAATTTGACTTGAAAATGCCTCCAAATTTCTTCTAAATTTTGACATTGAAGCCTTTTTTTTTTGCAAATTTAAATAATTAGTTAGTTTATTTTTTTTAATATGGTCCTACGATTGGATCATATATATTCCAACAATATTATGATAAATTGAGGGTAGTTTTCCAAAAGAATTTTCTCCATTCACATAAATTTAAACTCAATATTTCATACTGTAATCAAAGCCCTTTGTACTAAGATTATCTTCTACATGGTTTAGGAAATGAATAAAAAAAATATGTGTACAAGATGTGCGTAGTTCATTAAATTTCTTCATATTTTCTCTATTCTTTGATTTTTCCCTCTACTAATTACGCCTTGTTGTTCAGTATCACTGACATACTTCCAATAAAATTGAAAATCTAATTTTTTTTCCTTTTAGATCAGTAAAATTGTTTTAAAAAAATCTCTTTTTCCATGGACTTTTAGATGCATCCTTATTTTAATTTAAATTTTATTGAAATTTTCTGTTTGCTCCAAGTATTTGTTGATAGTAAAACATATCAATTCTAATCATTCTATTCAACAAAAGACTCCATGAATATCTATTTCATGAATCATAATTATTAATTATTATTAGTTTTTTCTCTTCTTTTATATCGCTACGTAACTAAATCAGATTTAAGTATTATCTGGTCCAATTAAAAATAGCTTTCCTAAAAGTGTTTTCTAACTTTTTTTAAATAATCAGAAAGATTGGATTTAACAAAAGAGTTTGGTTCCTTACAATACGATAAATGAATATTCAAATACTTGTAAGGAGATGTGTCAATATTTTGTTTAATCAAGCCTCCAAAAAAAACACTGCAATATGTTTTGTCCTTCCACCTCTTCTTTTTCCTAGCAGTTTATATGAACTAATAATATGGAATAAATATGGAAAATAATTGATTATCACTTACTCAATGATAATTTTACTGGACCCTAAAATCTTGAGACTCTTGATATGGGAGACACAAATTATCCTTTCTTTATATGGTAAGGATTACATAATCTCGCACACTCTCAACCTACTCAATATAGGTCTATAATCCTCTCCATAAAGTTTAAGAACCATCTAGTAATAAAATAATTAACACAGATCACTTTAACTAATTTAATTTTTGAACCGAAGAAATTTTGATTTCATCCATGAAAATCACCTTTAGGCGTGTGTGGTGTGAACAATACATTTGTCATGGGTTTGATTTGACCCAGAATTATAGGAATCTTTTCTGGAAAGCCAGGAATTAAAGAATTTTATCTGTAAATTATGGCCTAGGAGTCGTTGTGTTCCCATCATGCACATGCAAATTTAAGATATTAAATTGAAGTTTGACTTCAAAATACTTTCAATTTCTTGTAAATTCCAATAGAAAAATACCTAGGTTAAGTTGTTCATATTGAGTTCTCCAATTGTGTTTAGACATGTGTTATATTTTTTAAATATTATATTTTAATTATAAATTCACATGAGAAAAGGACACATGGTCTCATGTGATTAGAGAAATAGATATAATGACTATACGAAACTTGACATTAATTACAAATCCCAATACTAATTTTTTAAAAATATTAAATTACTTACTTAAACTTATTAAATTTACATCCATGCTTTTGAAAGAGCACAAATAATGTTATTGGGTAAAGAGCATAAATAATGCTATTGGGTACCCAACGTTTTTGTTTTGAACGAAACATAAATTGTGCTATTTGTATGGGTCTTTCTTTTTTGAAGAAAAATAAGGATTTATATTGATTATTTGCAAAACAGCAAGGCCGTTCATTTAAAACCTGCGTAAATATAGAAATGTTCTGAAAACGATAGTTGTATTTATATTGTTATTATATTTCTAAAAATTTACCGGAAAACTTTCACTACATAATTGAAATATCTGCGTGTTTAGTAATCCGTTGGAAGAGTGATTTTACGTAAGTTGAGGTATGTATGTGAGAATAGTTTTGTCTCGACTTGTGTGCAACGTGATTTAGGAATAGTTCCCAAACAAGCACATATATAATGTTGGAAACTTGACGCTCCCTCTTGTGCTAAATGTAACAACTAAATAACTAATTTATATGCATTGAGAACATTAAGTTAATTAGTTATAAAAATATGTGTTGAGTAAATTAGGAAAAAGAAGTAACAATAAATCGAATTAGAGAAGAAAATAAAATCAAAGAAAAAAAATTAACGAGAACAGTGCATGGATCAAAATTAAAACTCGCATTATTCATGTATTTTACTCAGATCAAGCTTTTATGGATCACAATATATATAATTTCATTTTATTGATCATAATACAAATGGTAAGGATTTAACAAGTGCCTAAAAGCAAACACAGAGAGGTCACATGATGAGCCCTCTTATTTAAGCAAAGTAAACAAATAATTAACATGTAGACGAATCAAATCCGCTACTAATCAAATAGTAATGAACAAGTTGTACTTGTAGCATCATTATTACAGGTCCTACCCTCTAACCAACCTGCATGTAAATTGAGATAAAGAGTTAGTACATAATGAGAAAGAGTGCTTATATATTTGAATTATCTTCATTAAATCTTTATTCAGCTGTTGTTCGAGTTGTTGTTTCTGGGTGGTGGTGGTGGTGGTGGTGGTGGACGTTGTCGACCAGCAGCACTCCTTCCAACAGTATTAACAGTAGTATTATTATTTCCACCTGGAGAATTAGTCTGAGTATTATTTCCATACCCAATATTATTTCCAACAATCTTGTTCTGAATGAATCCATCCTTCTAAAAGATCACCTAGTAGCCACCAAAACAAGACAAAGTAAATATACTTTGGGGTCTGTTATGTAGTATTGCCTACTTCTCAATCTTCTTGTGCTTTTGTCTTTGGCTTATGTTAACGTATTTATACACACAAACATATAGGCTATTTCTAGTGATGAAAGGTACAATATAATATTTCATGGAAGCGCACACGAAAGTTTTCCGAAAATGTCGCCCATTTTCTTGTAAATTTCCTATTGAAGTTTTCTACAATTTTCGTAGATAATTAAGGTTTCTTATCGTATTTGTCTTTTTTTTGGTGAAATTATCGTATTTGTTTTGCTTCACCGGTTGTGTCGTGTTTTTTAATTTGTGTTGTATAAATTTATATGCAAACCATAGATCATTTTGACTATATACAAAAGTATGGCCAAAAAAAGACTGTATACAAAATAAAATTGAATTGATTTTTTAAATTTTAGCTACCAGTTTTGGATTTGACCCGGTATTATAAGAATCTTTCCCTTAAAAATTATTGTGTAATTGGGGTTTGACAAAAAAAATACAATTTATTATTATTTTAGAAAATTCATGAAATTTGACTTGAAAATGCTTTCGAATTTCTTGTAAATTTTCATTCTGAATGAGACAAAACATTTACCTATTGATGGGAAGTTTCATGATTTCATATTATAGTTACTGTGTAATGGGGGTTTGACCAAAAAAAATACAATTTATATTATTTTTAGAAAATTCATGAAATTTGACTTGAAAATGCTTTCGAATTTCTTGTAAATTTTAATACTTAAGCTTTTGCTTTTTGAAAATTTAAATAATTAGTTAACTTATTCTTTTTTTTAATACGGGTTATATTCAAACTATATCAAGGTACAATTAAAGGAACTTTATTAAAGATGGTTTCTCCACTCAAGACTATGAATGTTTGACAAAAAGTTATAATAAATTAAAAGGGCATTTTTGGGTAAGTTAAAATAAAACTGCTCTAACATATCTACTTCTCTATGATGTATAAAAGATGTGTCGAGAAGGTGTGGAGCCCATATGTACAGTGTAATGAACTTGGCCAATATTTACACAGTTGGTTAAATTATTTTTTTCTCTTAGGTGCAGTCTAAATTACTAAAAATTTATACTCTTAGTTTCAAAAATGTCACTCATCATATTTTTAAAACCGTATCCTTTAAATACGGTCTAAAAGGGCTTTCAACCAGCTAAGTAGCCATGTTTACTCAAATAATATTAGGAAGAATTGGGGATAAATTCTATTGAAAAATTAGAATGAAACCTTTCATATTATGCATCTGATCTTCCACATTATACAACTGATCTTTCACATTATGCAACTTAGTTTCAACAATGGTGCAATAACATGTCTCATTCTCTAATTAATTTTTAATGGGGATTTATCCCCAGTTCATCCATAATATTATGTCCTACTATATAAATATTATTCAATTTATTATATTAATAGCAGATCCTATCTAAATATTATTACAATATATATATATTAAAGGTGGAATTATTCTTATCCACCATGAATTTCACCCAAAATTTCATTCCTTTCCAATCGAATCCAAATAAACAAGCAATGATCCTTCACAATAAATGAAAAAATTCGCCAACATTTCTTGGAAGAGCAAATGAAAGTTTACTGAAGATGCATCCAATTTTCTTTTAAATTTTATTGAAATTTTCTGATAGCTCATTTTATTTTTTATTATAAACAAGATATGTTGCCAATTTTACGTTGCCTATTTATTTAGTCATATTTGTTATAGTATAAAAATTCGTTCACACAAGTTGAAATTATCTCAAATATACTTATCTCGTAGACCGTAAATCATATTAGAAAATTTACTTTACTAGTAATCCAACTGACCTTTTTATATAAAAGCTTTTTTTTTTGCCAGTCTTTCTATATCAACTTTAGCTGTATAATTTATTTATTTTATATAATTGATATTGTTATTAAAAAGGAGTATTCGAACACCCAATTCATAATATATCACAATTACCATTATTTATCTGCAATGAGATTGAACCAAACAGACCCTAAGCTTCTCAAGGACTTCCTAGCTAGCTAGCTGAAAATAAACTTTTTCTGGCAAAAAAAATTATAGAGATTATCATTTACATTATTGTAAATTAATCAAATATCATACAACAACAAGACATGAATAAATTCAAAATAAATAAACATAAGACATAATCGAATCTTCCACACAATACACTTTCCTTCCAGTTCCACCATAGCTCCCCCTTCTACATGAACCTGCACGTAACGATAACCACTAAGGAAAATAAAAGCTATATATAAACCTTTGTAAAAAGAAAAAAATGGCCTGCACGCAAAAATACACATGAATTTTTGTTATAAATACATTCAACATCATATATTTTTCGGAGACGTAAAAATATCCATGGATAGGATATTCAAAGGGAAGCACAAATTCTAGGATAATTAAATACATGATAAATGTGCAAAAATGTCTATTATTTTTTTTTCCAAAAAATACGCTCAACAACATAAATTTTTCGATGTGAGAGAACCAATAAACATTTAACATTAGAGCATAAATGAGGTGTCCTTTAAAATATGATGACTTCTGTTACTCTTTATAGTGGAACCCACACTATTTTTATAAAAATACCAAAATACTCCTAACTCAAAAATGATAATGGTGCAAAAATAATCTATAAACTTGTACTAAATGTGCAACAAACATCATATGATTTTTAAATGTGTAAAATTACACATGAACATTAAAATTGATGTGAAAGTACCAAAATACCCTCACCTAAAACATTTATCTATTTGTTTGCTGTATATATTTTAAGAAATTTTCATGCATTTGATGGGTACTCTAGTCCGTTTAAATGTTTTGAGTATTTTTTGCACCTCATAAAAGTTTACCAGTATTGAATGAACTTTTGAAAAGGTAATGGATATTTTTAACCTTTACCCTAAAATATAGCATGGCACTCTGTTGGGTCTAAACTATTTTTGCATATGCTTATGTAACAGTGTTATGTTACATGGTTAAGGTGTAAAAATAATCTTAAAATTTTACTAAAAGGGAATCCAGTATCATATACTTTTTTGATGTGTAAAAATGCCAAAATTGCTAAATATAATTTAACACTGTTAAATATGTATATGTAAAAGCAGTCTGGCCCCACCAAAAAAAGTCACGGTGTTAAGTTATATTTAACGATCTTGACTTTTTCTTTCCACGTTAAATGTTCATAAGTCTTTTTACATTTCCGAAAAATATATTATGTTGGATGCACTCTATGGTAAAAGTTCATAGATATTTCTTACTCTTTAACTCGACGGGAAAAAGATAGGGGGGAAAACTAACTTCCCTTACCGTAATCATTTCGAGAATCATAACCAAGAGCATCTCCAATAACCTTATTCGTTCCCTTTGAAGTCGAATTCTTTGGAGAATTATATGTAGAACCATAACCAAGACTGTCTCCAACATTAGCCTTAGTTCCCTGTGTTGTATCCAGCACTCAAAAACATCAGTGGATCTTCCAACTTCTCTGCAACGTTGTATTCATCTTGGTGGCAGCAAAACTTACAAATAAAGAATTAATCCGAGTCGCGTCCGAGGACACTGTCCTTAAGAGCTATTCCGCGACTATCGGCAAGTAAGTTGCGGCACTCCCCAGGATTAAACGGATTCTTCCTGCAAAGATATAGGGATACAGAACTAGCGGAAGGTAACAGTACTCAGCAAGGTAGAAGACAATGCAAGAGGAGAAAAGGAGAGGACAATACAGATCTCCTTGGACCCTTCTTCTAGCAAAGTTTTTTTTCTAACACCCTTTTTCTAAAATAATGCATCAATCTTTTCAAAAGCAAGCCACCACAAAAAAGAACACAGAACGGAGCCACACCCACGTTGCCATATATATTGCTATCAACCTAATATACCATTAAAAGGATAATAAAGTACAATAAAAGAGGAACCCATTTATTTCCCCTCGAGGTTTCCTTTTAAACCTTAAAAATTCTATTAATGTAAAATATCACTAAATGTGGTTAAAAGCAAATTCCAACGGTGCATTAGGAAATACCATTAGATGCAATCAAAACATTTCATGTACGTTGTTTTTTCGACCATCATAAATACCTTCAAATCAAAAGCTTTTAAATGCCATTGAATCAAATGCTCTTAAATGCCATTCTAACATTTCAATGCTTTTAATATTGAAAGAAAACAATCACATTCATAGCCAATAAAAACCGTATGTTTCTATTGGTAAAAGATAATCAATTGTGATTGTATTTAAATGCAGCATTTATAGTGTATTAAAGGAATAAATGTTGATCCAAAAAATTAGCCTTTTCAAATTTTGGATTCCATATTAAATGCTGAAATTTCTTGGTTCAAGCTTTATTCAAAATAATATTTTTATTTCTATAAAGCTTTTAAAAAGGGTGTCCAATACACAATCAACTTGCACATAAAGGGTAAGGGAAAATTGCCGGATTTGTCTCCAGTGGCCTTTATCATGTGCAAGCTCTTTCCTCTTCTTAATCCCAAATAATGTGGGACTCTTCCTTTGACATACCCACATACAATATTTACAACACCCTGCTTCGAAGTTGAAGAAATCTGTGAACTACTATGCGTAGAACCATAACCAATACTGTCTCCAGTACCATTCTTCTGACCCGAAGTCATCTTGCAAATAATTAAACCACCAAGTAGCCACCAGAACAAAAACACAAGTATATTTTGAGATTTATAATCTTCTTGTGTTACTTTCTGGCCTTCAACTTATAGCAATTGTTTTATTTATAGGCAAACCCAGAAGCATTGGCTTTCCTCTTCTTCAACGAAAAATGCAGTGATATTTAATGGAAGAGAGAATGAATTTTTCTGAAAATGATTCCTCCTTTCCTGTAAATTTTTGTTGAAGCTCTCCATTTTCGTAAATTATTAAGGTTGCTTATCGTATTTGTTTTGCTCGTATGCACCGTGTGTGTTTCTTTTGGGTACACAGTTAAATTGAATGGACTCTAATTATCAAAGGAACATATCCTAGTAATTCCAAACAAGTTTACATGAAAATTTCAGAAAAGGCAGGAGGTTTCTCTTTCTCTAATTGAGTTTTGTGAGCTTCTTGAGGAAATTAGTTTCAAATTTCTATGCATCTTTAAGCCCATTGCCTTACCTAATCAAACATCACACACACATTTACCTGGACATAATGTATTTCCGCGAGACCACCTTTTTATTATTGCAAAATAACTTCGAGCGAGCTTCGCTGACAATTTTGTGACTGCGTGTATTTATTAAAGTTTAAAGTTTTTAATTTGTTTTTATATTATAATTATTAGTTTTGGGTTTGACCTATAGAAAATTACAGGATTATACTATTTTCTTCTGCTGGGAGGTCAACAAATTAAAGAATTTTCGCTGTAAAGTAGAGAAAAGCTATTTGAAGAAGCGACGAGCTCTGTTGAAGGTCGCGCGCGGCTTATGAAATTTGCTAAACTTTTCACTTTACGGGTAATTGGGAAAATCGCGTTGATAAATTAATTAGATAATAGAATTTATACAATATAAAAGGTATGTTGTTTTGATATAACATGGGAATTCAATTGCATATTATGTATAACCCCCGAGCTTCTACATTATACAAATATAATTAATCTTTCATATTATACAGATCCCATTTTTCAATTAATTTATAATGAATGATTTTTCTCCAATTCTGCATCTTTTTTTTCAACTTAACTTCTTGTTTATCGATGATAGAACTAATAGTCAGCATCAATTCGCGGATCATAGGCTTATAGGCCGACCCGCTAAAAGTTAACTTTAAATAATATATTTAGAATCATAAATATTTTTAAAAAATTCAGTTAATTTTTATATAAAAAATCAAAATCAAGATATTAAAAAAAACCAACATCGAAGAGGCAGGCCTTTCTTTGCGTTCCTCCGTTGCCCTCCGTTTTTTCAATCCACAATAGAGGCAAACAGAGCAACATTCCAGCTTTTAAGAAAAGTAGCATTTTTATGCAAACTAATTTGCCTCATTTATAAATTGATAGATAAGCTAGTTGACAAAAGTTATTAAGTTGATCTATATGGAGTCAAATATATGAATTTTTGAAAATAATATTGATTTATGGAATCCTCATAAAAAATTGAGCCATAGAAATTGCTTTATGCAATTTTGAGACTGAAAAATTGCTTTCTTCTGATATTAAAATGGCGATAAAATAAGATGCGGCATTTCTAAAAAATAATCTTGATTTCTAGAACATTATAAATAATTGAGTCATAGAGGTTACTTACATAAAATTTGATACAGTAAAAATTTTTCATTTTTAATCTTAAACAAACCCTACAATAAGATGTGGCTCGAATGAATTTTTTTTTAAAAAAAAGTTAGCGTTCGTCAAAGCTAACGCCTATGACATTTTACCCTTCTTTTTGAATCATTGTATGCATTTTTCGTTAAAAAATTATTTGTGGTTCAAAATGGTCTTTTTGCAAAAGATAAAGAGTATTTTAAACTTATAGCATTATGATATGATACAATTTATCCTTTTTTTTTCTTTTATTGACAATGGGAAAATATGTAATTAATTAACGTGACAAAAGGGCATTTCTAAATTGAATACCTCGATACAAATGCTTAATATAAGACAAAAAGTCTTATATAATACCTCTATTGATATAAGAGTAAGTTAACTTTTTTTTTTCAAAAATTAATAAAGCTAAATATATATTTAAAAATATTTATTTATGTGTATTATTGTGTTATTTAATTATATCAGTTTGAGTCAAGTAAATAAGTTCGTTGGAAAACATTAAATTTAAATACTTTAAAATAATATATTTAATGATCAAAATTATCATTTAAATTTCGTTGCTTTTTTCCTGTAGTTATCTAGAACCAATACTATTGGGTCCAGTAATTGGTACTTTTTTTAAAAATGTTTTTAATTTACCCAAATTTAAATTTAACATCTCATGTTTAAATACCTATAACCCCTTTCCATTGCGGTAATTAAATTGTACGTATAGCCTTTGAGACAATGAAAGAATTACTAAAAGGGTAGAAGCTAGAGATGGTATATGTCCATCCCCATTGTGTTACATAAAAAATGGCACTAAAATCCTTTAAAACATAAAAAGAATAAATCATGGTGTTCAATAAGTTTAATATTAAATCATATTCAGTAGGCCAATTAGAGATATTGAAATTAGATGAAAATATAAGAATACCCATGAGTTAAAAAGAAAATGAAAATAATTTAATATAGATTGATTATCCCTTCTACTCGAGCAACAAACCGCTAAAATGATGTTGCAATTTGGTTTGGTAGGGGAGTCCTATTCTTTTCAAGTATAAGGGTAGTTATTTTCACATGTGAAAATATCCTATTCTTGACTAGTTATTCCTTCAACTTGAATTGCAATTCGCTAAAATTAAATCGCAACTTTTGATCAATTTCATAGAAAATGGCTTTTATTAACGGAATTGAAGCATGGGTATAGAGAATAACTAGTCAAGAATAAGGGATTTTCCTTTTCCTTTCAGCTTAGGGGCATTCTTGTCCTTTTATCAAATTTTACTATCCCTAATTAGTCTAATGGATCTGATGTGAAATTAAGAATATTGGAAACCATGATTTTTCTTGTTTATATTTTAAAAGATTATTACTCTCTTTCTCCCTATATTATATATGGACAAAAAGCCAAAAGAAATAAATAAATAAAATCTAATATATATTATATAAATATATTTTGACCAAAATATATATACATATATATTATATAAATATATATCCAAAAGACCTATTACATATCGTTCCATTTTATTGACAATAAAAATGGTAAAGATTCAACAAGTACACAGCTGCAAACAACAAATTCTGCTGAGATAATGGATCATTACAAGCTTTTCTTAAAAAAAACAAGAAGCTGCAATAATCCCACTTATTTAAAGAAAGTCAACGTATAAATGAAAAAACATATTATTTTAAAAACAAAATAAATTTTCCACTAAACTTTGTTCTTCCATTAGTCGCCTGCGCGCGCGCATATATATGTCCCGCTTACATGAACTATATTTATCATGATGAAGAATTAATACACACAGAGATATAGTAAGTATAATTATAACTATCAAGAAGCTATATATATAATCCTTGCCAACTGCAAAAACAAAAACGAAACGAAAGACTTTCGAGTTACCAGTAGTAATCATTTCAATTATTGCCTTGCCTTTTGGATTTAGTTCGAGCACCACCAATAGTTTGACCATATTCATTAAAATTGAAATTGGATGAAAAGTAAGAATACCATTGAACTAAATGGAAAAGGAAAATGTACTATTTCTTACTGGTTATCCCTCTAATAAATTGCTAAAATCAAATTATAATTCGATTTGGTGAAGGAATCTCATTCTTTTCAAGTACAAGGGTAGTTATTTTCATACGTGAAAATCTCCAATTTTTGACTACTTATTCCTTATACTGAGTTGCAATTTGTTAAACTTAAGTTGCACTTTCTGGTTGATATCATAGAAGATGGCTTTTATTAACGGAATTCTTACTCAAGTATAGAACAAGAGATTTTCATTTTCTTATCAGCTCAGGGCATTCTTATCCTTTTATTAAATTTCAATATCCCAGTTAGTGCATTTGGTCTGATTTAAAATTAAGAATATTGAATACCCTGATTTATCTTTTCTAAATTTTAAAGGATTTTTACTGTCCTTTTACCTATATTATATATGGACAAAAAGCCAAAAGAATTAAACAAATAAAAGCTCATATACACATTATGTATATAAACTCATATACGTATTATATATATCAATAAGACCTATTACATATCATTCCATTTTATTGACAATACAAATGGTAGAGATTCAACAAGTACACAGCTGCAAAAAACAAATTCTGATGAGATGATGGATTATTACAAGCTTCTCTCAAAAAAGAAGCTGCAATAAGCCCCCTTATTTAGAGAAAGTCAACATATAATTAAAAAAAACAAATTTTCCACTAATTTGTCCTTCCATTAGTTGCTAGCATATACATATATATATATATATATATATATATGTATGTATGTCCTGCCTACATGAACCTTCATATAAATCATGATGAAGAATTAATACACAGAGATATAGTATGTATAATTACAACTAACAAAAACCTAACTACAAAAATAAAAACGAAACGAAAGATTTTGAATTACCAGTAGTAATCATTTCAATTATTTCCTTTCTTTTCTTGCTTTTTGGGTTTAGTTCGAGCACCACCAATAGCTTCTCTAACAGGATTACTGTCCTTTGGATTTGAACCATTTGAAGAGCCACTCTGAGGAGAACTCGGCTTCCTACCATACCCACTGCTATTTCCAACAATATTCTTATTTTCAGAATTCATCCTGATTAAAAAAAAACCACCAACAACTCCAATATATTCTGATTTTTGCCTTCTTCAATATTGCCTCTCAACCTTCTCGTGTTTTTGCCTCCAGTTTGAGACGGGTATTTATACATATAGAAGCATAGGCTTCTGCTGATGTGGTGGAAAGTACATTATATTTTCATGGAAGAATAGATGAAAATTTTCTGAAAATGGCTCCCATTTTCTTTCAAATATTGTGTCGACGTTTTCTACAATTTTCTTATGGTATGTTAATATTGCTTGTCGTATATAGTTTGGGTACAATTTATTGACTATATTCATTAAAGGAAACATAAAGGGGTGATTTTCCAGAAAATCGGGTTTTCTCTTCTACTTGACTATATTCATTAAATTTACTACCGATTCCTAATCTGAACGGGAGAACTTAATCAATTCGATTGAAATACCATCAAATTTCACTGACATTGTTGTGGCTTCATACAAATTGAAGGTTCTACAGAACTTACATTATGGAGGCTGCTAATATGTTGAAGTTTTCTATAATTTATGTTTTTTTATTATAAATACTAGTTTTGGGTTTGACCCAGAAATATATATTGGTCTTATTTTCTGAGAAGTCACCAAATTGAAGAATTTTCTTTGTAAATGAGAGGAAGTTGTAAGCTATTTCAAGAAGCCATTTGTGGTCAATTCACACGGATTTCGTCTCAGTTCAGGTCACGTGGCTTTGTGAAATTGTGGATTTCGTCTCTCCTCCTATCACCCTCTTCGGTCTAAGAGGATGATAGGAGGAGAGAGAACGTGTTTTTCAGTGACAATAATAACTGTCACATGTTTTCATTAGTCAAATAAAACCATTTTATCAGGATGACATTGCACTATTTTTACCACTTTTGGGTTAACATTGCCTCCAAAAAAACTTTTGAACTCCTAATGCAACTTCGTGGATACTTTCAGTGCAAATTTACCCTTTAACTCATTATTAAATGTGGAAACTCTATGGACTAAGTCATAAACAAATCAAAAGTTTAAGAATTGAGTTGTACTGAGTTATAGTTGATATTAATTAGATATAATGGAAACTGCCGGGACACATGATCATAAGTAATTAGAGAATTAGATAATGACTATAAGAAACTTGACATTAAATACAAATTCTAATACTAAATTCTTTTAAAATATTAAATTAATTACTTAAATTCGTTAAATTTAGATTCACGCTTTTGAAAGAGCACAGATAATGTTATTGGGTACCCAACGTTTTTGTTTTGAATGAAATATAAATTATGAGAGAAATTGTGCTATTCGTATGGTTTTTTTTCAAAATAAATAAGGATTTATATTGATTATATGCTAAACAGCAAGGAAGTTCATTTAAAATTCACGCCTGCGTAGATATAGAAATTTTCTGAAAACTATAGTTGCATTTATATTGTTATCATATTTATAAAAATTTACCAAAAAAAAATTCACATGAGAACGCAACTAGCCAACACGCCATGAAATTGATTAACTGAAATTATAGTGTTGGAAACTTCACGCTAACAACTAAATAACTAATTTGTATGCATTGAGAACATTAAGTTAATTATTTATAAAAAAATATGTGTTGATAGGAAAAAGAAGTAACAATAAATCGACTTAGGGATGAAAATAAAATCAAAGTAAAAATTAATAATAAAAATACATGAATCAAAATTAAAACTCGTCTTATTCATGTACTAAACTAAGATCAAGCTTTTATTGATCACAATATACATATATTTATAATTTCATTTTATTGATCACAATACAAATGGTAAGGATTTAACAAGTGCCTAAATGCAAACATGATGAGGATTACTACGGGTCCTACCTCTAGACAACCTGTAGACGAATCAAATAGTAATGAACAAGTTGTACTTGCAGCGTCATTACTACGGGTCCTACCTCTAGACAACCTGCATGGGTGGTTGTGGAGGACATGGTCGACCAACAGTAGCCTTTCCAACTTCATTATTCTTATTATTTCCACTTTGAGGATTAATCTGAGGAATATTATTTCCACCATTCTTGTTCTTATCTGAATTCATCCCGACAAAAAACCACCAACACAAGACAAAGTAAATATACTTCTCAATCTTCTTGTGCTTTTTTGTCTTTGGTTTACGTTAACGTATTTATACACACAGCAATCTAGGCTATTTCTAGTGATGAAATGTACAATATAATATTTCATGCATGGAAGCGCACATGAAAGTTTTCCGAAAGTGTCACCCATTTTCTTGTAAATTTCTTATTGAAGTTTTCTACAATTTGGGTAAATAATTAAGGTTTCTTATCGTATTTGTTTTGCTTAACCGATTGCGTCGTGTGTATTAATTTGTGCTGTATAAATTTAGGTAAAGCAGAGGTAAGAAATTCACATATGGATTAAGTTTGTGGGCAAGCAATTAATTGCAAGCAACACTTTCCGAATCTGATGTTTTGTGCTTAAATTCTCCCAGAACAGTAACTAGCTAGATTGAAGTTTGAAATATTAGATGAAGAAAATGAACAAGAACAGAAAATAGAAAGTAGAGAGAAATAAATTATAAAGCAGCAGCAGAAGATTTAATTACGTACCTTGAAAAAACAGATTCTTGAGCTGATAAGCCGTCGTCCAGTTTAAATCTATCAGTTCATCAATGGCATCCATGCAAATATATAAGCTAGCGCGCTCGGGCAAACAGTCTCTCTGCCCTCTCCCTCCCCTCTGTCTCTTCTGGTATCACGGGACAAAATAAACCACAAATTAAACTCTTAGTTTAGTGCTTTTGATAACAGAAAGATTAAGGCGCCAAAAAACAGAGGCCAGGTAAAATATTGATTGGCTAAAGCATTCGTCTCTTGCTCTAAGATTACAAATTCAGTTTAGTGCTTTTAAATTAACAAATTTAAATAATAATTCTACAATTATATGCAGAAAAATCATGCTTAACTTTTACAATGTAAAATTGATTATATTAAAAAAATTAAAATTTTAGCATATTTGGTCAACTTTTAATTACAAATTCACTGCTTAAATTTGTTGAGTTAGTATTTTTTAAGCCAAATAGTGTTATAATTGAGAGATTTAAAATGCACTTTATAAATTTAAAAGACTAAATTGAAATTTGATATAAACTTAAAAATCAAACATATACTTATAACTTAACTCTTTAAATATAACTTGATACGATTAAATCCCTGAACTTTTAATTTAGTTAAAACTTAATCCTTATCTTTTTAGTATTTTTAGAAAATGATCCTCTCAACAAACATCTCATCACTGAGTCATCCACGTGTGAAACATCAATGCTGTCTATTCTGGTACAAGTATCAGGCAGGACTAAGGAAAAACCAATAAGAAAAGACCAAGGTCATTCCTGACGGCAGCAGCCTAGAAGCACCTTGTACCATTCTTATTGCTGTAAGGTAGCCATCTTTCAGGAAAAATATTTTTTTTTGGTACAAATCATCAAATAAAATATTGATTGGCTAAAACATGCGTTGGTGATCTAAGTTTACAATTTCAGTTTATTCCTTTTAAATTTATAAAGTATATTTGTAATTTATTAATCTTAGTTTCAAGTAGTTAAAAAGCTGACTTAACAAATTTAAATAATAATTTTACAATTAAATACTAGAAAATTATGCTTAAATTTTATAATATAAATTTGATTATATTTAAAAAATAAAATTTTATCATGCTTTTTCATCATTTTATTACAAATTCACTATTTAAATTTGTCGAGTCAGCATTTTTTATATTAATAGTATTAATATTGAGAGACTTAAAGTACACTTTATAAACTTAAATGTCAAAATTAAACATTTTTCCTTTCTACTACCACTAATTAAAATCTCATTAGTTCTCATTTCTATAGCTTCTTAAATATAATTCAAATATAGATAAATTTTGAAAAATGTATTTTCGGACAAAATTAATGCCCGAATGCCTTTTTGATGAAGTTGTCACAAGAATCTTGAAAATAAGGATGCATATAATACCAGCTAGCTGTCCTCAATTATTTGACCACAGGGGACCCAAGTCTTATCTTCCTCCACACCAGTAAAAAAAAGTCTTTTAGATCACACTAAAATGTGGTTTAGATAAAATCGATTTAAAAAGTAAGAATTTTAAATCGCATGTTAAAAAAATTACCTTAGACTGTAACTAAAGTGCGGTCTAAATAAAAAAGGCTGAGGTCTAAAAGTGTACAAGATTTGAAAGAAACAAGACTTTATAGACAACACATTTTGGGTGCAGTCTCTAGAAAGTTAACTTTCTAAATATCTTTATTGTTTAGACTGCTTGTGTCACATACGGTTTGAAAAATTAGCTTTATAAAAAAATTTGTCCGTTTATGCTCAACCCCATTTTTATTCATGTGTGCAATTTATGTAACTCAAAATACTACTTATTCCTCAAAACTCATTTATAATTGACACCAATGATAGCAGTAATTGTATCAAACATAAACTGTACACCATAAATAAGAGCTAATATCACAGTAATCTACTAATCATAGGCTTAACAAAAACTACCAAAAAATGAACAATTTCATTTCAATGTTGTAAAAAATTCAATGGGTGCGATTGAAATGATTAAAATTCACTTTTTCAACGTTTAATTGCAAATTTACTGTTTAAATTTGTTGAGTCAGTATTTTTTAAGATTAGTAGTTTTATGATTGCGAGGCTTAAACCGCACTTTGTAAATTTAAAAGAAATGACCAAGGTCATTCCACACGATGGCAGCCTGATGAGCACCATGTATCATTCCTATCGCCGTAAGGAAGCTATCTTTCAGGAATTTTTTTTTTTTTGGTTACAAATGAATCACCCAGTAAAATATTGATTGGCTCAAGCATGCGTTGGTGCTCTAAAGTTTACAATTTCAGTTTATTCCTTTTAAATTTATAAATTGCATTTTTAATTTATTAATCTTAACACTCTTAGTTTCAAACAGTGAAAAATGTTGACTTAAAAATTTAAATAATAATTTTATATTTCAATACTAGAAAATTATGCTTAACTTGTAGAATATAAATTTGATTATATTAAAAAATTAAAATTTTATCATGCTTTTTCATCATTTTATTACAAATTCAGAATTTAAATTTATTGAGTCAACATCTTTTTCTACTAATAGTATTATTATTGAGAGATTTAAATACCATTCCAGAAGATAGCAGCCTGAGAAAGCCCTATGTACCATTCCTATTGCTGTAAGGTAGCTATCTTTCAGGAAAAATAATTTTTTTTACAAATCAACAAGTAAAATATTGATTGTTCGTTTTAAATTTATAAAATATATTTTTAATTTATTAATCTTAACACTCTTAAATTTAGGTAATGAAAAATGTTGACTTAACAAATTTAAATAGTAATTTTACAATAAATACTAGAAAATTATGCTTAACTTTTACAATATAAATTTGATTATATTAAAAAAATTAAAACATTGGCATTCTTTTTCATCATTTCATTACAAAATTATGATTTAAATTTGTTAAATTAACATTTTTATACTAATAGTTTTAATATTGAGATACCTAAAGCAAACTTTATAAATTTAAATGTCGAAATTAAAACTTAAAATAAATTTAAGGATCAAACATATATGTTAATGTTTTTCTTTTTAGATTGCCATTAATTAAAATCTCATTAGTTCTCATTTCTATAGCTTCTTAAATACAATTCATGATATATCAAATATAGATAAATTTATTTTTCAGACAAAATTAATGACCTAAGGCCTTTTTGATGAAGTTATTACAAGAATCTTGACAATAAGGATCCAAGTAATACGCGAAGTTGTTACAAGAATGCAAGTCTGTAACAAACTTGTCAAACATCAAGAATCATTTGAAAAAAAATGTGTTTTTACGTAAGTTGAAATAAAACGGTTTAGTTAATGACTTAATAAGCATGGATCCCTTGGAAATATTTGTTTAAAATTCAAAATATCCGTTGAGAGACGAACACATGCATAAACTATAAACCCTTGATAACAGCAAAAAGCCGTATGTTATTTCTTGTGTTGCCCACTTCTTATGTTTGGTGTGTGTCCATGCCCCGGCAAGCTGTCCTCGATTATTTGTCGATAGGACACCCAAGTCTTATCTTCCTGAAAACACAAAAATATATAGTAAGTTAAAGTGTTAGTAATAAATTTTTGCCAAATTATAAATAACCTAAAGTTTAACTTTAACTCTCTTGAATACAACACCCTTCATCCTTAAAAGTTTAAAAATCACACCATGAACTTTAATAGTTCCACAATTTAAAATGGTTTTTGAGGCCAACGCACGTAAGATTTATTGAAAACCATTTGGGAGATGACTTGTAACTTCCATTATTTCTTTAATTACATTAAAAGGCATTTTTGCGATTCTAGAGCTAATCATTGCCTAATCGCCATTCTTGCCGTCTTGTCCTTTCAGTCTCTCTGTCCCCACTCAATTTTCCGAATGAAGACGATAATTTGCAAACAGCTTTCCCCAATCGTGATTTTAATTTATCAGTTGAGAGATGGTCACATGCATAAAGCACTGAACACATGCATTACAACGAGAAGCCTTATCTTTTTTCTTGTGTTTACCACGGTTCTCATGTTTGGATGTGTGTCCATGACCAACTCTGGGAGTGAATTCTCCTTGTGTCAAGGGTATTTTCGTACTTTCAAATTGCTTCAAACACAAATAAACTACGTGCCATCTTATCCTACGTGAAATTTTTCTCAGAGGGAAGGTGATGTGGACACCTACGTGACGGACGTTTGTTTGCCTCTCCATCTAATCAAGGCAACATTGTTACGTTTTTATATTTATAGAATGAAAGTGCTCTACAATGTACCTTAACCTTTTATATTTTTCTAGCTATCATCACATTCTATTATTATAACTCTTTATATTTTGTGCACACATATACATACATATATTATATTATTTTTTTCATCAATTATTGAGATGCACGGAAATTTCAGATAAGAGGATGCAATACAGACAAAAGGGGTAGGGGAGAAAAATTTAAGGAACTACTAAATTGCATAGCTCCTCGCTTTACAAAACATCGACGGACAGACATGGACCCGTGTGCGAGTCCAAAGCTGATGAACCCACAATAGATAAAGCACCCACCATTATCCTTACAAGTCAAGCTCAAATTCTACTTCCCCAAATACACCCAGACGAAAATCCGTGCCCTAGAACAATAGAATCGAAAAATTATGAGATACCCACTAAATAAACCGAAGAAATAAGAGTGGGTATCCAAGAAAATTGGGGAATTAGGCAGGCGTAGTCAAAGATGCATCAAAGTGTTGGTCGAACAGTGGTTGGAGAAGAGAAGGCGCGTCTGGGTACAAGGAAAATTCAATTCAATTGGGAAAATCGTGGGATTTTGAAAATGTGCGTGAATGTTGGCCATATAAAATTTTAAGGTCCAAAATTCAGCATCAAAGAAAAGAAGAGGAAGATCCACATTGGCCTTCTTCGTTTGTTGCCGAATTCGTTCAACAGTACGGCCAACTACCTGGACGGTGTCCAACACTTTTGCGAATGTTCCGACAGGTGGTTGATTCTTGTCGCTATCGGAACGCGAGCTCATGTCACGGAACTTTATTACCGCTTTCCAGGTTTACAAACACGCATGTTTTCCCGCGAGGCTCGAGAGGGAGTTCTGTACGTATGCGAAAAGGAGGAGATAGAATTAAGAGTCAACGTCAAAGTTTGCTTCCAAAAAATTTTCTCAACTATATTATTATATATATTATATTAATATATATAGACACATACATACCATATCACTGCCGTGGCTTTCTATTCATTATTTTTTTTTAAATCAAATAAAAAAAGATACCTATAATGCACATATCTACTACTAGTAATTATATATATATATTTAAAAATATAATAAATAAAAGAAATAACTTTAAACATACACATATACACTCTGCACAAGCCTACATCTACACACAGCACCTACTCTCACCTACCACACCCACTGATGCACATGCTTACACACATATACATACGTATGTATATATAACTATATATTTCTTTTTTTTCCTCAAATGATAAAATAATAACTTAAAACAAAAGGCATAAACATATGTCTATATATTTATATATATATATATGTATTACACGCATCATAGATCCTTAGACTGGACAAAACATGTTTTATACATATATTTGTATGTATTATTTATAATATTACATATATTATTATATATAATACTATTATATTTATAAACTGTAAACACATTCTGGGGGCTATATGTGTTATTATATACATAGGTTTTTTATGGACAAGACATATCAAGTAGAGTTGCTGGAAAAAGGCAAGTTTCTGCTCAACACGTTCGCTATCTGTGGCTTCGTTTTTTAATTTTTTTCAAATACTATGAAAACAAGTTGCATTGGGAACACTCAGTGCTGTGTATTTGTACATTGATAAGACCGTTTTCTTTTTTTTAAAAAGAAGAAGAAGTCAAGAAGCAGATAATAGGGCAAAAATAAAAATTTTGACAAGACGTTTAAGTGGAAGGAGAGACATGTGAACACTCGAAAAGAGAGAAATAAGGTTGATAAGGCTTAGTATGATACCTGAAGAAGCAAGATAAGAGAGATAATGAAGAGCACAGGAACTATGGTTGGCACTGTTGCCTGTTTACTGTAGCAGCGGGTTACAGTAGCGCTAGGTTTTAGAGTTAAGGTGAGGGATATGTGACTTATATAGAGGTGGGGTTATTGTTTGCTTTTGAATAAAATAATATTATATACATGTACAATTTTTTTCTTTTTCTTTTTTATTTTTTAAAAATGAAAATAATAACTATAATAATTATTATTATTATTATTATTTGTATAACTTATTTTAATAATAAGATAAGTTTACAGATATGAAATTAATTATTTTTAGGAAGGATTTCATTATATATATATATATCCTTTTTTATATAAATAATCTGAATTTGATTGTTCTTTTAAATCTTAATTTATTTTATTCTCTGACTAATTAAAGATCTAAC
>JANTPZ010004281.1:0-19256 GCA_025593235.1 Vachellia pachyceras
TATAATTTTTCGCATACAAACCATTTCAACCAGATTATCAAATCATTCCAATCATCAACAATTTTAATTTTAATAATATTCATAACAATTAAATAGAAATGGAGAATATCTAGTTATGATGATTCAATTGAGTCACAATGTACACGCTTTGCTTGCATAAATTCGTATTATTCATGACTTTTATAACTAGCATACTATATTTTTTACATCATAAAGTATTTATACTAAAGGTATACGTCTGGTCCTTTAATTTTATATCAATTCTCAATTTGATCCCTTAAATTTAAAAAGTGTCTTTTTATTCCTTTATTGTTAACTCTGTTAGTTTTATGTGATTAAATACTGATAAATGTGATTAAATTTTAAAATATAAAAATATGTATATTAAGTAATCAATATTTACGTACATTTTAACACCATTTTATTGTATAATCGTGATCAAATTCATATTTTTTGTTAATAAAAACTAACGATATTAACAATAAAGAACTTAAAATACACTTTTTAAACTTAAGGGATCAAATTGAAATTTGATGAGAACTCAAAGGACTAAATTTATAGATTAGCCAAATATTCATATTAGCATGTGAGCAATTAACCAGTTCCCTGATTATTTTAAAAAATGAAATGAAAAGTAGATTATCAATGTGACACACAAGAAGGTAAAAACTAATTTAGTAGAATGCAGGAAGATCCTATATCAAGAAATCAAAGGAAAAATTTCCATCCAATGTTGGAAATAGTTTGAATTAACTAATGCACTTTTTCATGAAATGTATGCAAATAAAAAAAACTGTAAGAGGAATGTGCCTATGCCAAAAAAAAAAATGAAGCCTTGCATGATCACACATAAGAAACTTTCCTTGTAGCAACTTGCAACTTTTTGTCTAGCTACCATGTTCACACATTTATTCCTTTCCATTATTTTTTAAAATTTTGTTCACACTCATGACGCTTTGCATAATTTTATCACCATTTTACAATTGTGTATCTATTTCTTATACAAATATATGATATTGTGCATGTTTGGAAGAGTGTTTGTGTTCTCCAAACGCACGTCTAATAGTGTTTTCCTGTAAATAAAGATAATCTCTTTCACATATTTACCTCGTAAACTGTAAAAGAATATATACACTGCTTCCCGAACGAACACATTGTGAGCGGTAATTTTTCTCCTATCAAATCAGCTCGATATACTGAATTGATAAAATTAATGCAGCTGCATGTGTAATCCATGAATTTAATATATTTTTTATTAAACCCTAAACCCGATATTTTGTCCAATACAAAATATTTTCAAATTCGAATCTTCTTGAATCGTTTTTTAATTTTAGTCAACTCAGGCACACGAAATATATATATATATATATCAATTAAATGTTTGATAGATTTCAGTTTGATTTAATCAATTAGACAGCTGATCTCTTTGTTTGATTCGCAATAAAAATTAGATATTTTCAAGTTAATAATTATCAGTCCATTATATATGAAATTTTTTAATGCTTTTGTATAAAATTTATATTTACGTCATCATGCTCATCAAGTTTATTCATGATTTCGGTGCTAATCTTTCGGATTCAAGTTTAATTTTTGTGATCTATAGAAAACATATACTAGTTTCAAGTTAGAACTTCCAGACATCATGTAACATAAAGCTAACAAAATAAATAATAATTTAATGAATTGATAATAAAAAAAATCTATACAGCTAACAGAATAAAAATTTTAATGGCAGTGAAAGTTTTCTGCCCAACAGGACTGCGACCGCATGACATCACCAAAAAACAAGCCAATGAACACATGTTTATATAATAACATGGTGTGGCCTCCTCCGTATCAACCACATGTCTTAGATTCGAGACATGGGAGTCCAACGTCAACATATCTTGCATCTGGGTGTCAACCTTAATGGTGTTTATTGTAGTACCTGAAAGAAAGATGTTTAAACTCATTCCTTTTTTTATAAGATGGAAAAAAAACAAAAGCTAGCCTATAGACTGAACAAGACTACGTAATTCCAGACGACGACAAAAGATTTTGGGCTTGGTCCTTTGATAGACTTTGAAAACCAGAGGCCAACTGTAATGCATGTTTTGCCGGCACGTCCGTAGCCTCGTTCTCCTCTCTCCGGATTAGATGAACACGAACTTCCCAGCCTCTCCTTAACAGCTCATGAAACACGCCAATAAGCTGGCTGTCCTCATGCAGTTCCGCCTCCTCGCTCTCTATCCAGTCCAATACTTCCGTAGCGTCGCAGAAAAGCGGGATCTTCCTATAGCTTTTCTCCCATGCTCTACGAAGGCCCCATATGCAGCCCCATATTTCAACAGCGAAGCTGGAGTTACCTGGTACGTTACACATGAATGCCTTAACAATCTCGCCTGCTCCAAACCGAAGAACACCACCACATCCTGCAGCCTGATTCTTACAAGAGTATGCACCATCTACGTACACATCTATGCTTGAAGAAGCAGCAGCTGCCATTCCTGTTCCTCTAGTGATAAATTTCTGAGGCTTCCCCAGCAGTGTCCAAGAATGCTTCACACAGCTCACAATTCCTTTGACTTCCGCAAGTCCTTCCCACGTGCTCGTTATGACTTCTTGGTGGACGAGTTCATTTCTCCGCCTCCAAATAATCCAACATGTTATGCCAAAGATATCATTCACCAAAGCCCATATTTCTTCCATTATTGATGTTTGTACATAGCCAACTGCTGAGGTTGCTAGTCCAAAAGTCACTTTGATTGCTTAAACCACCTAGTTTAAGCCACAGCTCCTTCGCCCTATCACAGTCACGTAAAGCATGTAGCGAAGTTTCCTGTTGTGACGAGCAGTGCTTGCATCTTCCGTTGTTGTGCAGTCCACGATTAAGTAACGATACGTTTGTAAGAAGTCTATCCTGCCATGTAAGCCACATGTGGGTTTTGCATCTTTGCGGAATATTTAGTTTCCAAATTTTATCCCATGATCTATTTCCTTGATGCATACTGCCAGTGATAAACTTGTATGCTGACTTCACCGTAAACTGTCCACTTTTCTCATACCTCCAACGTGCTCTACTCATTCCATTTTGCTGAAAAAACTTCTAATCCGCTATTAACGTGGCCCCATATGGCCTTTATCCTGTTCCAGAGTCTAGATCCAGGACGTTTCATATTTATGACAGGGAGTAAATCATTGTCACACCGGTACTTGCTCCGAACCACACGAGTCCATAAGGCTTTACGTCTAGTCACAAGTCCACATCCCACCTTCATCATAAAGGCCTTATTCTAAGCAGTGGATTGTCTTAGGCCCAACCCCCCATGATGCTTAGGAGAACATACATGGTCCCATGCTACAAGGTGAGCTTTCCTCTTAGTTGACGTTGAGCCCCAGAGGAATGTAGACGCACTCTTATCTATCTCTGTGCATGAAGTTGCTGGAAGAAGAGCTGTTTGCATAACATAATTAGGGATAGTCATAGCCACTGATTTCACTAGAGTATTCTGACCTGCAAATGACAAAAAGTTACATTTCCAGTTTGCTAGCCGATGTTTTACCTTATCCACTACCAATTCGTAAGTAGCCTTCGTGACTCGCCCATGATGCAAAGGAACCCCTAGGTATTTGCCTAAGTCAGCCGCCATCGAGAAACCCAAGCACTCATTTATTTGAGTTTTGACTATGTGGCCCACATTATTGGAAAAGAACACCCTGGTTTTTGCAGCATTAACCTTTTGACCAGAGGCTTGGCAAAAACATTGAAGACAATCATTTATGATATGAACCTGGTCAACCCTGGCTTCTGCAAAGACAATTAAATCATCCACAAAGAATAAATGAGAGATAGAGGGTCCATCCTTATTAAGGTGAATAGGGTGCCACTCTCCGGTAGATACAGACTCCTGGATGAAGTGAGCTAATTTCTCTATACAAATGACAAAGAGATAGGGGGACAAAGGATCCCCTTGTCTAATCCCTCTCGAAGGAGTAAAAGTCTCTGTTTTGCTACCATTCCATAAAATCTGCATGGTTGGTGACGATATGCATTGCTCTACTACCTGCGTCAACTTTTTTGGAATACATAGTTCTCGGAGGCATTGCAGAACAAAACTCCACCTGATTTGGTCATAGGCTTTCTCAAGGTCTAACTTAATCGCTATGAAGCCTCGTTTGCCTTTCATCGTTTCCATGGAGTTAGGAGTGGGAATAGGCCAGGCCCCTATCAGGTGGCCTACGGCCTGGCCTGTTTAAGGCATAGTTTGGCCTGACCTGTTTATTAAAAAGGCCAGGTGAAGGCCTATTTAAAGGCCTAATTGTATAAATAGGCCATGCCTATTTTTTAAAAACTGGCCTGTAAGTCTTTAAGCTGGTCTGTTTATATATAAAATAAATATAATTATTTTTATATGATGCAAATAACACTTTTTGTATTTTTTAAATCCAAATTTTTATATTAAATACTTACATCCAATAAATATAGTAGGCTTAAAGCCTTGAGGCCTTTTAAAGGTGTACAATAGTAGGCTTAACGCTTACTTTGAGGCATTTTTAGATGTCTATATTATATATAGGCCTCTAAAAAGGTTTCAGGCCTTTCTCAGGCTCAGGCCTGAGCCTAAAAAAAGCCTACATTCAGGCTCAGGCCTAGACCCAGACTCAACGTTTTCATTACAGGCTCATGCCTATTTAATTAAAGCCTAGCCTGTCATAGCCTATTTCCATCCCTACATGGAGTGAATAACCTCTTGTGCCACTATAATATTGTCAGAACATAACCTCCCAGGGACAAAGCTACACTGGTTTGGAGAGATGATGGAATCAAGGCAAGGCTTCAAACGGTTTGCTATCATCTTAGTCACCAGTTTATAAATAACATTGCATAGGCTTATCGGTCCGAAATCCTTCAGAACTTCAGGGGTGAGAGACCTTCGGGATTAACACCAGCAGGTATTGTTAACATCCTTGATAGCATGTGGGTTCTCAAATATTCTATTGATAAAAGCAAACACTACAGTTCGTATCTGGTCCACTGTGATTGGAACAAATTTAAACTCATTCCTTATGCTGTCAATGATTGCTAAACTCACCCATCTCACTTTATAAATTTGAGATATTTAAGCTCAACTTATTAATTTTAAATATTTTTTATCAGAATTCTTAGACATGCCTTAATAAAATTCAATCATTTTTAAATTTTGTCATATTTAATATACACTATACAATATAACAATAAATGTACAAGAATAAATTAATGATAAAATTGTGCATCTGTGTAAAAAAAAATTATGAAATAAATTATAAAGAGGGAAATCAAATAATTAAGGGAAAATGAGCTACAGGTCCAAATAAGGGAATTAACCATTAAATGGTCCCAATGATTCAAAAACCTATTAAGAGGTCCCAGGAGTAGCTGCTGAGGTTGTTAATTGACAACCTCAGCAGCTACTCCAGGGACCTCTTAATAGGTTTTTGAATCCTTGGAACCATTTGATGGTTAATTCCCTTATTTAGGACCTGTAGCTCATTTTTTCAATAATTAAATGTCACAAAAAAAATGAAGGGAACAACGAGTCAACGACCTCGTAATTTGTTTGTATTTGCAGAACTCGACAAGACGGCTATCATGCAACGGAAAAAAGTAGAAAACATAACATGAAGCATTAACCTTATATTGTCGTCTGAAAAAGAAGAAGGAAATACAACTAATTAATTAAATGATAGTATCAAACATATGACACATGTTTGGAAGATCATTCGGTCATTTCTTGCCTCATTCATCCACTTCCAAAGGTTATAGCAGTGAACCCGTTTGGGAGTGCGGTGAGGAAGTGCTTGTACCATTTATGAGGTAATAATTATGTATATGAGATTATCTCGTCTTACAGAAAAATATTATTAAACGTATATTTAATTTTTCCAAACCTGACTTCACACAGTGCCAATGACAATTACCAGCATGATGTATTACTTGGACGGCAAGGCATATCAAATTATATTTTTAGCATAAATTATTAATATTGATAGACATAGATGTGTTTACCATTTCTCAATGACATTTTAATATTAAAAAATTTGCTTTCACTGTTTCAGACATAATGCTAATTATCATTACGATATTACTATATACTTATTAAATTATTAAACTGTGTTGACTTTATTATAATATAGTCACTCACGTTGCTTTTACAAAACACACACAGGGAGACCATGCTAAAATATGTAACACTTATTTATTCTAAAGAACGTATAATTAAACTATCACTATAAATTTTTTTCTGGTAAAGTATATTTTTAATCCTTTATATTTACGTCATATTTCATTTTAGTTCTTTAAGTTTAAAAGTATACTTTCAGTTCCTCAAACTTAACGCCGTTAGTTTCTCTTAACGGAAATTGCTGATTTGTCAAATTTAATTGATGAATGTACAATAAAACGTTGAAAAAACATATTCACATTTTAATTTTAATTTAGTAATACAATAAATTTGATATTTTAAATTGTGTAAAATAAAAAAGATTTAAAATAACAACATTAAGTTTGATGAGTTAACAATTTCCGTTAAGAGAGATTGACGACGTTAAGTTTGAGGGAATGAAAGTGTACTTTTTAAACTTAAAGGACTAAAGTGAAACCTGACTTAAACATAAAGACTAAAATATGATTTAGAAATATAATTACATGGGAGTACAATTCATATGCTATTAGATGGAATATTATTTTCCATCTGATTTTGTGGATCACTTAATTTCAGTGATGTTATTAATGAACAATTAATTAGTTGGGATGCCCAACAGATAACTTGGACGCCAAGTATATATTACAGGTGCGTTATTTTTATTTTTTTTGCAAAAAAATAGAAACAGTAAACGGACACTTTTACCGGGTATTAGAATAACAAAACGTTTACATTCAAATAAATGGGCAGGTGGTTGAAATGAATAACATAGAAAGAAATCAGATTAAAAAAAATTTAACAGGCTGTAATTTTTTTTCTACCAAAAATGTTTGATATTTTTTTCAAAAGGATGAGACACTTTTACCGGGCCAAACGGTCCACATGTCGTATGGTGGAACGGCTTTATTAGTAAATGCGGCGAGTCGCATGCATCGAACCCACCGGAATCTGCGCCACGGTCCTCCTGTGATATTCCTACTTTGGGTTTTTTTTTTTGACCTGAGCTACTTTGGGTTTTAACAGCAACACTAATTTTCAAATCCAAATTAGTAAACTCTCTCTTTAATGAAGTTTCCTAAAAAAAGTTTATTAATCCCGCAAGTCTGCAATATGGAATAAAAGATCTCTCAGTCTGTGTGTGTGTGTGTTTATATACACCAGTGATCCCCGTACTTTGACTCTGCTACTTCCTACAAGACTCCTTCCTCCCCCAGTTCTCTCTCCTTGCTCGGCCCCTCCCCATTCAGCCATTGATGCGCAAATTCTGAAGCCTTCTTCCTCCTCCCCATGAAAGAAACCAAGATAATCAAGAACAAGTTTGTGAAATCTGAGTTTCTTAACGGAACTCCGAGGGTTGTCCGGATCAGTGTCACCGATCACTACGCGACTGACACGTCGAGCGGCGATGAGGAATATGAACATTTCAGACCCAGAAGAGCGAGGAGGATCGTTAATGAAATCAGATTCGAGAAATGCTCAAATATTTCTCCCAACGGAGAGACCTACGGGTACGGGGGAGGAGCTACTAATGGCTCTGCTTCCAAGCAGAGGGCGAAAAAAGACAATTCCAGCAAGGCCCGGCCGGTGAAATCCGATTGGATCGAACCCAAGGTAAAGAAATACCGCGGTGTTCGACTGCGGCCGTGGGGGCGGTGGTCGGCAGAGATCAGAGATCCGGCGCGTGGGCAAAGGCTGTGGCTTGGCACCTTCAACACGGCGGAAGAGGCCGCCGTGTCTTACGACAGAGAAGCTATTCGTATTAAAGGTGCGAATGCCACGACAAATATTCTCCAGCCACCGGCCAAAACTGCCGAGCCGGTGGAAGAATCCGAATCAACCTCAATGAACAACACTGAATTGGTTAAAGAGCATCATGTGTCTTCCCCAATCTCTGTCCTCAGGTTTCACTCTTCTCTAAAAGAACCCAAAATAGAGCCGGGAGAACTAGAAGCAGAAGCAGAAGAAGAGGGAAAGTCATATTTCCAAGACAGCAGTAATTCATGGTTCTTAGATTCTCCGTGTTCCGCTCTTTATTCAGAATGTGAGGTCCCTCTCCCAATGTTCTTCGACCAGTTCATTTCAAGTGATAATTTAGATTTCAGAGACAGTCCATTCCATCTCGAACAAGAAGACTTTGAATCCTGTAAATGGGACGTAGACAACTACTGGGTATGAGAATCGCCGGAAGCCGAAGCTGATCGGGAGAAGATTGAACCAGAAGTTTGATGTGGTGTGAAGAGCATGTAAAGAAAATGAGCAACGTCAGTGAGCCTGAGTGTATTCTGTCTTAATAATTAAATTTTGATCGTGTAATGTAAGGAAGGGTTTTGGTGTTAATGAATTTGGATTTTGAAACCAGTGTTTGCATATGAGTTCGAAGTTTTTGGACTTTTTGGTTTTGGGTGTTAATGGAAGGGAACTGAGAGCCCAGAAAGGTGAAGATTAAGGAAGAAATGCGAAAGGTGCGTGGCGATGAGGTTGGTGGGTAACGGAAAAAGAATGGGTTTGGTGGGAGAGAAGAGATAGATATTTTGCGTGGGGCAGTGAGAGAGAGGGAGGGAGGGAGAGATGCATCAGCATATTGCATACATGTGCCAAAAAGGAAGAGGGAGCAGTAAAAGCAAGATTTTTTTTTCACTGTTTCACGATCCACGGTTTGCCACCTTCGGCACTTGACAGCCACACATTCTGCATCTTCTTTTTTGGGAGGATCAAACCCATCATCTTTTGTTGTTGTGGAGATCGCATTTCTATGTATTATGTTCTCTTGCCGTCTCAGCCAATCGCTTTCCTTCTCTCCCAATACCTATCTCCAGAATTTGTGCCGCAGATGATGATATTTGAAATTGATAATGCTCACATGCATTCGTGATTCACTTGCATGTTGATCCCCAATCACGAAATAACATATAACCTTGGAGATTTCTTTCTGGTGTTAATTTTTGGGCCCTAGTCGAGCCAGCCAGCCAGGCGTCCATTACAAAGTCGATGCCGGCGATTTTAAAAGTCACATGCATGCTCTCACCAGCTTGTTTAATTAAATCACTCGTGTGCGAAGGTGGAAGCTAAATTTCATGACAACATTACATTGGAGGATTGCTACAACTTACGGACTAGTACACCACTTCCAACATGTTTCGTACATAGCAATGAGAAAACTTTAAATAATACTGTTAATATCATGCATGCCAGTGTCTACGGGTGTGTACGTATGCTTGTTTAATCTATGGAGGGAGGAAAATAAAGAGCACATGTGAGAGTGAAGGGTGTGTTTACAGGGATCGAGAAGAGTTAAGGTACGTGGTGTAATAATGCCTGGAAAGTTTAGATCTTTTTATCCTGCTAAGTAACTGGAAAATTGATCCCTAAGGCAGTGCTGCTGGCTAGTAACTGGGAGCCACCACACACACATACACAAATTTATAAAACATGGGTTGTGTTTTGAATTATGTAAGGGATTGTTTGGGGGTGGTTCTGCAGAGGCTTTTGTCTGACGCATGCACATGGATGTGGATGGTTCGAGCTATGGCGTTCAAAATCACAGAGCAACTTGCATAATTCACTACTGTGTCTTTCGTATTCATCCCATTCCAAGTTGATCTGACACGCTTTCTTCTTTCTGGTGCCACCCAATCACACATTCCCCTTCTCTGCCAAAATTAAATTAACAACACACAAACGTTGACAAGGAGCACACAATCTCACTTTCCTCCCTAAACGACAGGAAGGTGGCGAGACGGTCGTCAGGTGGCGTCTACAACCCCCACCATCCAGCTTGGCAGACACCCGCTTTATCTCAGACCTGTACGACACCCCCCCCCCCATTTATTGTCGTTTCACTCCCTTGCCCCAAAACAAATCACCACCTCTTTAGACTTTACCCTAACCTGCCATTGCCTTGCCCCACCAAAACTGAGCATTCACACACACTCCTACGCGGCGCAGCAGTTCCCACTTAACACCATGGCTGCTGGTCTCCCTCCCTCATCACTGTCATTCAATTATATTCAACTTGTCATTCAAATCACCAGAAGCCCCCAGCTACCTCTCTCAAGTGATAAATCATGTTCCCACAATTAAGGATCCAAGAGATTCTCTAATGCACCGGCCACAACCAAAATTACAAATAAAAATGGATGGGGTCATGCTATAATATTAACATCTTAAATGTTAAATATGTGCTTTATATCATCGGTATACAATATAAAATTTATAAAAGTTTGATAATCTGTAAACATTCAGATTCATTTCTCAAATGCAATCCAATACAATTCATTGAAGACCCAAGTTATTTTAATTCATTTTCAAGTTCGATGGAACAAGTTTATCTTATTTCATTTTATGGTCATTATTTAATGTGGTACATTCTTTTTTTTATACAAAAAAATTAGGAAAGGGGTTGGGCTCACCCGCGATCCAAGGGTAGGGCACCTAACTCATGATCCACTGGGGCCTGTCCCTACAGGCACTGGAGCATGTTAAGCAAGCTCTTTAGTTCTGGTCACACAGGTGGGTCAACCAGCTCACTAAGTTGTCGTGATGCCTCCCCAAGCATCGCGACTGGAGTCATAACAAAGTGGCATTCCCCAGGATCGAACCCTCTTTTTTTAGGTGAAAGTACTAACCCAATCCCTTTGTCAGTTGAACCCACGGACGATAGGTATATATTCTTTTTTATGTTTGTAAGCAAACACTTCATTTACTGCAGGGCCTAGCTAGGGATGGAAATAGGCTAGGCCAGGCTAGGCTTTGATTAAATAGGCCTGAGCCTGTAATGAAAAAGTTGGGCCTAAGCCTGAATGTAGGCTTTTTTTTAGGCTCAGACCTGAGCCTTTGAAAGGCCTGGTAAGGCCTAAAGCCTTTTTAAAGACCTACATATACCTTTGTACACCTTTAAAAGGCCTTAAGGTAGGCTTTAAGCCTACTATATTTATTGGATGTAAGTATTTAATATAAAAATTTGGATTTAAAAAATACAAAAAGTGTTATTTGCATCATATAAAAATAATTATATTATTTTATATATAAACAGGCCAACTTAAAGGCTTACAGGCCAGGCTTTAAAAAAATAGGCCTGGCTTATTTATATAATTAAGCCTTTAAATAGACCTTCACCTGGCCTTTTTAATAAATAGGCCAGGTCAAACTAGGCCTTAAACAGGTCAGGCCATAGGCCATCTGATAGGGGCCTGGCCTATTCCCACCCTAGGCCTAGCAAAGTTTCATGGCTGGGGGAGAAAGTGTCATTGGCCCGTTAGTAAGCATTTGAGTGCTTAACAGTAACATTTTGGGCCATACTCTATGGCCCATCGATTAACCGAAGGATCCAATGAGGAAGTCTTTGGCCCTTTTCTAAGATTTGAGCCTATATTCATTTGTTTTCTTAGGGGTTGAGGCTGCCTTTTTTGGATTTTTCCCCCTGTGAATCTGTGCCAGAAGGATGGACTTAGATACAAAGTTTCTGCAAAAAAAAAAAAGCCCCAAATTTGTTGGTCCATTATTTATCATAACGAGTTTTTCGTATAATGGCAAATCATATTTTGAATAGTACAGTTTCTTGTGAATACATAAATGCACTATTAACTTGTCATAATGTCAATGAGGTTTGGCACAGTTGGTTAAGGTCTTTCCATCCCGATTACAAGGGTGTGTGTTCGAACCCTCTGACCGACGGGGAGACCTCATTGGTAGGCGATCTCGTAAGTCCCTTGTAAGAGCTCAAAGAGCATTGGGGCCATGCCCTGGCATTGATGGGGGACTGGTGCCAAACCCACCTAAACCTTTTTGTATCAAAAAAAAAACTTGTCATAATTTGAGAAACATACAAAATTTTTAAAAAGAATTATTGTGAGCGACGTGCCTCCTTATAATGGACATTCCGGAGACAATGGAAGTGGAAGAGAAGGAAAAAAGAAGGTTAATAAAGAAGAAATGACAAGCGAATTTGCTAAAGCCATGAGACACACACACTTGTAATATATAGTTAGGCCCCACACAGGCAAATATATAAATTATAAATATAATTCGATTGTGGAAAAAATACTTTATATGCAATTAGTGAAGACATACACAACACAAGCAGCCACATTGGAGGACACCTCATAGATATGTTAGGTTCATATGAAGAGGCATCATTAGGGAACGTTGGCTTCTTCAATTTGTGGGGTTCACAACAGCTAAGCACCATGCAACTCATCTTCCTAATAAACCTCATCCATTATTATAATTCAAAATCAAAATTATTTCAACTTAAAATTGTCCAGTTCTTGTCTGTTTGATTTATTTAGATTATTCCTAGATGAATCAACCAAGAAAAAAAATGATTATACTGACTTTTCGTCTTTTGTAGATTGTAAAAATATGGAGCTGCACAACAGGAAAAAAAAGTAAAGAAAGAAATTAGAAGCATGGAAGCAGAGTATATATAGTAGTGTCCTAAATAAACTAAAGCGGAGAAAAGCAAGAAGTGTACAGTAGACAGAAACGAAAAGTGAAAGGTGACAGCAATAATATCCCAAACTTGAAAAGAAAGAAATGAAATGTGGGGTTGGCGGCTTCATTCTAGTTTGTTTGTTGTTTAATGGATTAGAAGAAGAAGAAGATGGATTTAGATTTGCAGAGTCTGATAGAGAGGGCATGCGATTTGCAGGAGAAAGTGAAAGAAGAAATCAACAACAAGAACCAGTGGAACAACAACAGTACTGTGTGCTTATGCAACGAGTATTACTGTTCAGAAGATGAAGACAACACTTGGTTCTGCAAATTTGCTGATACGCCATTAATACTTGATAAGGAGACCCGCAGCTTGATTGGCCTGAGAGATTCTCTGAAGCAAGTTGAAGACATGCTCATTCACTTCCAGGTAACCCCATTTACAATTCACCTTCTCCTTTCATGACAAATTTGCCGCTATGTTATGTTACAAGTAACACGTTGAGGAGTCTCGCAGGGGAAGCGTGACTTGTAAGTTGAAAGGGTTCCCTTGGATTGAGATATTTCTTTATATTTATGTTCAAAACAAACAAAGATGCTTATATTGAGAACCCATTTTCACAAAACGGGCTACTCACATAAGGTTTAGCCAATAAGAAGTTGAGTGAAGTGTTGTGTTGTAGAGACACCAAAACATCAACTCTCAAGGAGAATATGCATTGTTATGAGTCTCACATAAGGAAGTCTCTCGAGTGAAGTGTGATTTATAAATTTAATGGGCTCAACCTCCCGGTAGACTAGTTTTAGGATCTAGTTCTTCCTTTTACTTATGTTTGTAACACTGCTTTCTCTTTCATTATTCACTCAATCCATTAATGTATCTGTGAAGCACAGAGAATGAGGGCATGGCACTTTATAAACAGGCAGGTTGCAGTGAAGCAGGTAGAAGAAAGCAGAGCAATTCTCATGGAGAAAGTATCATGTCATAGAGGAAAGCCACGTGGTGTGATCAAAGAATTGGATTCAAATTTTGGCAATGGAAGATCTAATTGGAACAAGAGCAAAGCCAACTGTTTCTTAATTTGTTGCATGAAATTTCTTTGCAACCCAGAAACGTGGCAGGGAGTAATTGGAGGAGCTGCTAAACTCGTAGCAGCTTCCATTACTGTCTCCTCCACTGTGTATTTCTACAGAAGCAGAAGGCATGAATATTGCAGATCAAGCACAGTTATGAGTCATGTTCCAAATGGCCACCTCGATGTTTTCAAAGGAAGAGGATGATTTAATTTCCATCAATTTAGGATTCATTAAATTTGATTTCTTTTTGAGAGAACTATATAGGAATATTTGATACAAGGGACTCATTGAGATTTAAGTTTTGTTACATGGTAGATGTGTGTGTAATTCCCCGTATGGTTATTTGATTGTTTTGCTTCAAAGAGATTTCATACATTGTACTGCATTTTTTTCGCTTCTTCAATATATATATTTTTTAAAATAAATTACTTGTATTTTAATTTTTATCTCTTCTATATTTATGTAGACTTCCTTTGTTCTTTTTTGGGCCATAAGAATATAGTTTAAGAATACATATTTTTTGCATAGATTATACTTTTCTATTCAATTTCGTCCCCAAAATATAAACGAGGACTGGGATTTGAATCTCAATTACTTGTTTTTTATAATAAGAGTAACTACCACTCATATCAAACTGTACAAATTAATAATTTATTTTTTATCTGGTTTAAACCTCTAGACCTCTATCTTTTTTTGGCTAGGTACTGGATTTTTAATCCTATTTGAGGCATTGTATCGTACATTACTTGTTGGTATATCTCACATTAAAAATTTAAATATTAATTCGTTACATTATAAAGTTTTAGATCCATCTGTTAAATCCTATTTCCATTAGTAGGGCCTTCAAATTAAATCCGCATGAATTCACTGGATCGGTAAGTTGATAGTTTATTTTTAATAATTAATAAGGTTAATTAGAATAAAAATGACATTAACGCCCAATATGTTACCTTTTTAGTGCCAATTTTAATATGGCTATCTCACTAACTTTGATAATAAAATGGAAGTGAAACATTTAAGTGTAGAGATTAAGGACTCGAACCCTCCTTATATAAATAGAAAATTGACTACAACACATAGAAGTCGCGGCTAGCTAATTATTATATAAATAATTACAAAAGAGAACACAAACTAATATGAAAACTAAAACCACCAAAAAATAATTTCGTAGCCAATAAAGAAAATAATAAAAATGTTAAAATTAATTAAGAAATTGAGAGGTACAAAAGAATCAAAAGGGGAAGGAAGAGTCGTCAAGAGGGTGAATGAGGTATGTGAGGATCAGAGCCACAAGCATCAAGACGCATGCAAGCCCTTGGTCTTTGGTTGTTCCTGAATTCACACAAATATCGACAAAATTATATCAATTCCAAATATATTTGATTTACATTAAATAAATTGGCAAAAAATTGTAAAAGAATTTCAGTAGTATATTGTACTTGAAATATGCATGTTCTTTTAAGCCTGCAGATTAGCATAGGTATGTAACATGTTTTAATAATTTAAGTTCATCCATTTCCCCCAAAAAGTTCATCTAAATTTATAATTTATTTATTTTTGGTCATCCTAGGATATATCCCCATCTGTGTGTTAAATGAGACTAATCACTCGCTATACTGAAATCCTTTTAAGGAGTTGACAGCCGGCATGTGGGTTTACTTCATTCACAAGGGTTAAAGATCGAACATCTTAGCAGTCTAATGTTAATTATTTTGTTCTAATCATCCTAGTTAATTAATTACATTTTCTCTTCATCACAGACATTGATTAATGATCATGACATAAAACACAGAATGAAGCACAAAGTCATCCACCAGAGAGAGAGAGAGAGAGAGAGAGAGAGTAATTATATAAGCATACAGCCAAGCCCAAAATCAGTATCAGCTTTCTACCAAAAATGGATATTACATAGATATACAAGATTTTGTGCTACAATCAAGGAAAAATAACGTAATTTTAATATTTTGTTGAGAAAGTAAGGATGCATCATAAATTCAAAAGTTTTTTTGAAGACGACCCCACCTTCATTCATAATTATTATTCTGAAAATTAAGTTATTTGTAACAAAAAATAAGGCATTTATTTGTATATACATAAATTTAATTACAAAATTCTTTTTTTAAATATAACCCAATGTGTTCCCAAGTAACTTTTAATTTAAGAGTATTAAACGTTGAAGTCCTCGCCGAGTCACTTTGATTACTACTGCATTTTCTAAAATTTCATTCAAGTAGTGTGTATTTTTCACGAAGTATCACTGCACACCCGAATTTTTTTTTTTTTGTGTAATGTTGCCTTAGAATTTTTAAATAAACTCAATTTCATCCTATTGTTAGTTGCCTTGGAGATTGAAAGCGGCTCACTATCGTGACTCTCCTATTTGCTCGATTTGATTTTACATGACTTATGAATCAAAATCATCTTAAGATGTATTTCATATCTGACTGGATTCCAAATCAGCATCGAAAGTGAAAACGCTGACGCTATTAAGGAACCAAAATAGTTATTCAAAAGCTTAAATTTTCTCTATTTATCTTAATTCCCAATCAAAACTGAGACTCTTCTCAATGTTAGTCGCATTAACAAGCCACAAGGAATGTTTCCACTCAACTTCTTGGGATATTGACAACAGGTAACACTCAAACACCTATTTAACACGTGTGTATTCACATGACAATTTTCAACTTCAGAAAACTACATTTGAAAGCTGCAAGAATTCCAATATATGCACATAAGGCAACTTTTATTGTATCCATATTGGACTATTGTTCTGCAGAACTACTGATAATGGCGTTGATTAAGACAGTGTTCAAACCTTTTCGTATTAAGAATTTGGCTGCTGCTTGCTATATTACGAATCTGAAGCACCGATAAGAGTGGCCCCGATATGGGGGCAATATAACAGAGAACTATGCTAACACATGCTTATGCTCTGCTAGATTTGCCCCATAAAAATAAAATCGAATTCCTTTTCTAAATTTAAATATTGCAAGATTCATCATGGAGCAACAGCAGGATCCTCTATTAAACACCCCAGATCCAGGTAGCAAAATACAGTGATGAACCAACAATTTACATGTCCTAGAAAAAGAATACAGTGAGATTCTGTACCACCCAGTCACGCATGCGTGGATGTCCAAATGGTTAGGCAATGCAAACCATCTGATACCATAAATTTGGAAAAGCTCACTCAAAACCTAAAAAATTTATTTTACGTAAAATCCTTTCCTGGTCTCCCTGTTCCTGCAATGATTGGTTTCGAACCCATCACCTCATTAACAAGTAATCAAGAAGGAGCTTAGATACCGAAGTTTCAGATAGATCAGGCATAAGAGGGATATAAGAAAACTTAAAAAAATGGCTTGGATAATATTACTCAAGCCCGTCATTTACACAAAACAGTGGAGCATCTAGTTTCCAATAAAAATCACTACTAAACTTTCTCACTTCCGGTAACTACTTCCTTGGAAGGAATCCAACTAGAAGTCATCAAGTTTCTGGGGCTAAAGGAGTGGCGTGTAAGTTACTCAATCTTCCACATGAAATAAGGTAAAAGAAAGCCATAAAAGTTCAAGAAAACCTGAAGAACAGTTTTATCAAATGTTGCTAGGCTTCTTCACACTACTGAATTCGGGTCCACAGTTCCCGTAGCATTACCTTCTCCTGTTAGCATATTGTTTGGATCCTATACAGGAAAAAATGAGCAAGATTCAAGATTTACATGACTGAGAAGATAACTTAAAAGTGAGGTAAATATAGAATCTACCTCCATTCCCCACTTGATATAATCTGGGGACTCACAGGCCCTATATTCATCAACCAAACTCTCAATTACATCCCTTGATTCATCAAATTCAGAGAGATCATTATCCTGCCAATCCAATTGTCAGCTTCCGAAGATATGCCAACTACAAAAGTACTATAAGAAGCTAGTATAGACCAAAAAAGTAACTAACAAATGCTCATAAAGTGATATCAGATTGCGGTCATAAAATTGGCTTACTCACGGCAAACATTGGGAACTTTCGATAGTTGTCTAGAAAGGCTTGTTTCTTTCTCAGCTTCTCATACTGGCTTAAACACTTGCTGAAAAGGTGACGAATGCTAGTGTGGCTTGCTAGCATAAGACCACTGACCTATCATACATAACACTTAAAAGGTTATCTTTTTTCCATCAAATTCCTTCAATATTCCTAACAGGATAGCCAATATTAAGATTCAGGATAAGCTCAAAGCTGAAATTCAAAAAGGAAAAGATAAAAAGAAAAACTAAGCCAAGGATAAGGGTCTTACCCTGTGTGCAGTTTGAACATATGGTGACTTTCTAGACAAGGCAACCTGCCAAACATACACGAGAAACAAAAGAATATCAGATTATGCCATATTATCTCAATAAAGGAGACCCAACAACGCTCAGTTGTTCTGTAACAGAAGCAATACCTGAATACTTGCTGGACCCCACTCAATGAAGTTAACCAGCTTTCTTTCACGTATCCTTTGCAAACTTTCATGAACCTGAATACAAAGAGAAGAAAGCATCGTGATAGATTAAAGTACTAATTATAAAAATGAAACTGAACAATCACAAAAAAGTAACATTTCACAGAAAGCTGCAACACAATAAAGCATAATGGGGGGAATCAGCAAAACTAGGAATGCTACACTTACATAAGAGGAAGAATCATTATTTAATTTTTATATGCTAACTGGATAATGCACAAAGGTATGGTATTTCAAAGAAACGATAATTAAATAGGAATGAATCATTTCTTGTACCTCATTTTTAAGTAAATGCGTTAATTTGTTCAAATTTGAAAATGTTACTAGGTTTTCTTTCTTAATTCAATCCCTCCACCTCTCTTCCTTGGGTGTTAAATGGTCCACTAAATCAATCCACCAATTGTATGAAACTAAAACTATCAAAGCTACATAAAACATCGAATTAATAAATAAAATTTTAAAAAATCATTTCAAATATCTTCTTTATCAAAGTCAGGAGCAAAAAGTTTGACATTTTGACTTAAGCAAGTGGCATGAGCCATGAGGTGAACAGATTTATTGCAACTTTGAGAACAGAGGTTCCAACCATGCAGGAGGAAAAAGAAAAGAAAAGGCATAAATAATACCTGTGTTGGATCAACCTCTCCTTGAATTATATTCAAAATCGATATATATTTTGCTTGGCTAGCATCTTTTGTTCGAGCATATGAAGAGACCATAATATTCTTTGCCTGCCAATACAATTTATGTCAGCAGAGCAAACGCCATTAAGCATGAAGTTTAGCTGTTTAAAGTCTTCATACCTGAAGAAGTCTTCTCATAACATCAAGTACGGTGGTCTTTCGAATTACATTGGCCTGCCAGAAGATGGCATTGGACTTTTAATGTTATTCCGCAAAGTTTGTAACATGAAATATAACTATTATGCAGCAAGCACCAACAAATGTATTTCACTTGAAAATTACAGATTGTGGGCACGAAAGGAGGTGTAGAAAAGAGAGCTAATGCAGCAGAAAACTCCACAAGCTACAGCTTTATCCAAATTTGAATGCTCCACAATTTATTTTATATAAAAGATTGTATGGA
>JANTPZ010004284.1:0-15787 GCA_025593235.1 Vachellia pachyceras
TGAAGCTATGTTCTGGGAGTTACCTTTTCCGGCAAAGATTTAAGATGAATTGAGGGTAGAAAGCGACAGCCCAGCAGGCGAAACCGGACCAACCCAGTAGCTGGTAAGTGACTTGGAGTGGACCAGAATTCCAAGAAGCCATATCTTGAGGAGAAGCAAAGAGAGAAGATGGCCAATGTGGTAGGACATGGCCAATAATCTGCATTTTCCAAAGTTCGACGCAAGAGTACCATACCTTTAATTTACCAACATATGCCAGTGGACCCCGTCATATTTGTCGTCACTTGGGGTTGGAATGTATTATACGACTTGTATGCAAACGGCACAGATTAAACTTGAGCAGTTCAATTCCAAACTCAAAACCCCGTAATATCAATCCGCACCATGATCTCATCGGACAAGTAATTGACTACTTAAGCAAGGGAGCCGGCCGGCAACCCCACTGATACAGGAAATGATAAAATGTTCAAAACAATTTTTTTTGGCCAACAGAAATTACAATAATATGATATTTGATTATTCTAGCATCCATATATAGATACTCACATTCGTAGATATTGTGCGTATTTAGAAATCCGTTGAGAAAATGATTTTACTAAGTTAAGGTAACTATGTTAGATGAATTTTATCTCAATTTATGTACAACGTGATTTCAACGTACTTCGCAATCATAACAAAGATAATGGGCCCGTTTGGCAAATTGTCATAAACCACTTATAAGTGCTTATTCACATAAGCCGAGACAAATATGTGGAGGAGATTGTCTCGTTTTGCGGAAAAACACTGTTGAACGTGCTTACGAAAATAAGTCAGATCATTCCAAACAGGGCCAATAAAGATTTGTCATGCTGACCAATGAGGTTGGACATGGCCATTAATCTGCAATTTGCGAAAGTTGGACGCAAGAGGACCACGCCTTTGATTTACAACAAACGTCATGTCGGCAAAGGAACATGACTTGACTCCTTCGGACTCACCATATACTCACCACAACCTCCTCATCTCCTGCGTCCTGGGAATAGCCAAAAGCAAGATGTTCCAACACGTGGCTCCTTCCGTACGACGCGGGGGATTTGAGGTTGCGGCCGCGGGTACCTTTGGCGGTGAAAATGTGGCAAGACCGTACCATTCAGTGTCAGAGAAATTGACGTGAGAAAGTAGCCACGTGTATGCGTTGTGGGCCCCATCTCTCTTGCCGGTTGGCCACTCAACTCACAAAATTGCGCTCATGGCTTGGGTGCGAAAAGCCAACGTGTTTTTTTATTTATATGTTTACAATTTTTTAAATATGCGTTTAGCTGGCGGTTGGGATAGAGAGAAGAGATTTGATAGTTGGCGAGCTGATGTGATGGTCATAAACTTGTGATTAGACTAAACGTGCGACTTGTACCTACAAAATTTAGCTAATCAGTTGTATTATTCGACAGAATTAGTATTATATTATAATAAATGACAACGGCTCCGAGTTATTTAACTCAACTGACATTTAAAACCTCGTTATCTTGTGTTTAACTACAGCGCCACATGGATGAGCTAAAGGTGTGCACGTGTATACTAATTGAAGTGTCACATCTTACTATCAAAAGAATTCAAATGACCACCTCCCACGAAGGCAAGGTATGTGTTTGGAAAGGAAAAACGTTTACAGATTTTGAGAAGAATTTACTAAATATAGGAAGAATTTACTAATTTCAAGATGTTTTTTACGGATTTCAAAATGTCTTTTATTTTGGCTTACGTACAACATTGGGGGAGATTTGAGATTTCCCAAACATGCACAATAATGTCTAATTAAAAAAGTGTTTGGATTAGTTTGCTTTAAATGATTTCATCAAAGTAGACATTCACTTGTTAAATCAAAATAGAAAATATGGGGAGAAGAAAAGCTAAATAAGATTATTGTTGTTGTTGCTGCAGCACTAGTCTTAAATGTCATACATTTTCTCTCTCTCTTTTCCTCACTCTATCCAAAATTCCAAATACAAGAGGGCATAATATTTAATATTTTCTGTTATGTCTTCTTCCTCTTGTAAGATCTCGTTTCATCTTTTACCGTGAGTGACAAAATAATTTTGAATAAGTTCTATTATTTTAACAGGTGTTTTTCCTGTAGTAAAAAAAAGGAATACAAAGAAAAATCCATTTCATGACAGAATCAATTGTGAAGTAAATGATGCTTCAAACATTCTCTGCTGCAGCTGCTTCATCGGAACACCGCACAAGATGCTCTTTGATCTCATCCTCAGGCTTCGCAGAAGCCCGCAGAAGCCGCTGATTTATAAGCTTTCTTGGTAGGGTACAACACGAAATGTTGACATATGAAAACCATGTCAAAGAATATACACACCTGCAACCATCAATTTTATTCAGAAACACAATCTAAATGATCATATTGTAAACGAGCTACCAAGTTTGACACTTTGCCTTACCATGGAAAGCATCAGCTTTCCTATATTCCCATAGAAGTTGACACAAGAACCTTCAAAAACAATACATCTATCATTAACTCATAGTATGTTAATGTAAGGTGTTACCCTAAACGGTAAAATCTAAACCTTGAATCACTTGTCAACAGAGGAAGGAGATCAAAGACCTTGATCTATAGACTGTACAACCATCTGTCCGTAGTTGACTATGCCTCCAGAAAAATCAAGCAGAATGTTACCAATGCTGAACCCGTCTGTACTTTTTCTCTTCAAGTTCATCATTGCCTATATTCATTCACAACACAATCTGTTAAAACCAAATGGATACATAAATAAACGAACCAAATGCCAAATGAGAATCAATTCCTCCTCCAAGGGAAATAATGAAACAGCAAAACAATATATAAATTCTAACCTGAGGAATATATTTTATGACTGTCATACATACTTGGATTGTGCTGCAGCATCATCACATTTAAGACAGAGTTAGGAAGGACCTAATTCACATCTAAGCCCAAAATAAAGGGTTGGCAACAAACAATTAAAAGATTAGAAACAGTGGATCCAGTGTGTAAAAATGGAAAATGAAGTGTAATCTGGCTGCATAAAAGCACACAGATGCAGTTAAGAAGAAAACGAAGTGAACATACTTGAAGGTGGAGACAAGCCAAAGCCAGGAGTTTGTAGGCAAAGCTATGACGAAACAAATAGCAGCAGTAAGCCATGCCACAGAGAAAATTCCAATGGCAAATCCAGAGACTCTCTGAGTTCCACGCTATATAGACAAGTTCCTTACATTCAGGGCAATTCCGAATTTAACCAATAAAACAACACAACAGTAATAAATATTCCACTACTTATATCGTAGATTAAAATTTGGAACAAGGTAACTGCAGTCAAGAGCACAGCATGGGTTGAGAAAGCAACATCATTTTCAGCCACGGGTATCATCTAAAGTCAAGAGACATAGATACACAAGTCAGTTAAATCCTCTGGACACAGGGTTTCATCAGCTTGATGCTGGCATAATTATCTACCAAGCACCAAGTATAGTCTAAACTAATACAAAATGTGGATTCTCTATTCAAGAACTTGGATACCTCCTCATCACCGTATTGCTCAAAATACTGCCGCCGAACAGCTTTACTGAAGTACATAGAGGCGTTGTAGATGAGATGGTTTTTACAGATTTCGAGATGGTTTTGTCTCGGCTTACGTGCACCATTTGGGAAAATGGCTTCCCAAACAGGCACAGAGGCGTTGTAGATGAGATAAGAAGAGTGCTTAGTCAGGTTCAACAAGGCGAAGTCGAAGTTGAAGCCCACAACACTGACAAAAGGAAGAGAATATTAGGCTAAAGTGTGTTGAGAAAAGAAGCAAAGGTTAAAGTATATACATGTTGTGGAGAAATACCTTTTGCGGCGAAGATTCAAGACGACTTGGGGGTAAAAAGCAGCAGACCAGGAGGCGAAAGCGGACCAACCCAGTAGTTGGTAAATGACTTGTAGAGGGCCTGAATTCCAAGAAGCCATATCTGGAGAAGAAGCAAGAGAAAGAAAGAGGATGACCAACGAAGGAGTACATAGCCATGAATCTGCATTTTATAGAGTATATTCAGTTATTCACCCAATCCTCATCAGTCCCATACCTCATCAATTATCATCAAGCAACATGCCTGTGTACCCCAGTCAGACCTGTCTAAAACCGACAGATTTTCCTGACAGGTGTGTGTAAAAAATTAGTAAATGTCTTGAAATCCACGCTCTTCGTGTTTTTATTCTCATTTTTATTAGTAAGGCTCCAATTATGGTCGCTATGGTCATTGTAATTTCATTCTCCATTCTATATTTATTTATTCATATCTATGAAGATGTATGGACCACTATTGGGAGAAAGTGGAGTCTGGTGCATTTTCTGAGAGCTGTTACGTCATAGTTTTTTTGGTGTTGGCATCTACATTTAGAATGCGTATAGTAAAATTAGAAACGCAGAGAGAGGAGTAGGGAAGGATAATTTACCAATCATTATATGAAATGAAATTATATGTATATATTCATTCACATTAGTATGTTTTGAAAATAGTACAGATTTGTCATGACTTTAATATACGTGATGGAATCATTTTGGACAAAGAAGCGCGATTGAAGCTTTCTTACGTCTTTATCTTTGTCCACATAAACAAAATGCTACGTAGATAAGAATATCGGCAACCCCACAGTTTGGATCTTTCAACTTATTAACCAAAACATCTGAATTGAACACTTCAAGTCCAAATTTAACCCCCTCAATGTGATGTTACTAGAGAATCATTCAACCAATGAAGCATAAGTTTTCCCTGAAATTACCAACGAGAAAGCTATTTTAAAGGTAATATCACCCTGAAAGTGACAAAAACAGTGTAATGTCACCTTGGGTGAAGGGTCACATAATGGTATCCGTTAACATGACACAATGGCACTTTTGCAAGGAGTTGCTGGCTCAAGGTATTATCGCGGCATACCGAAGCCGCTTTCTTCAACAGCCCACTACGAGATTGGCTCTTGCACAACAACATCAACCCCCGCCATCAGAGCACCCCATGGAAAATTTTATTTGGCATTTTTGTATGGAAATTGTGGACAAACAGGAACACCAGAATTTTCTCTAATGTTTCCTGTACCCCTGAGCAAATTATTCTAGCTGCCTTTACTCTCGCTAATCGCACTGCTCACTCTAGTGCCTCCTTAATTCCATCAGGCACGTAGGTCGGCAGCTAAATTTGTAACTCTGTACATATTTAGTTTAATACAATTCCGTCTTCACTCAAAAAAAAAGAAGAAAGAAAGCAGCCAGTACACCTGGTGGACGATATATTATGACATAAAACACTAACGTTCTAAAGGGATCATTCTTTTTCTTTAGGGCCAAATCACAGGAATGTTTAGTAAAAATAAGAGAAATATATATACACACAGCATTCATTGGTAAGAGGAGACCAAAATGGTTGGTTCTCGTGTTGCATGGAATGCAAAAACCAATACGAGGAAGGCTGACACAGTCATCATGAAGTAAATGAAATGCTTCACACATTCTCAGCGGCCGATGGTTCATCAGAAGGCCTAACAAGATGCTCTCTGATTTCATTCTCAGGCTCCACAGAGGCCACTGATTTAATAGCTTTGTTGGCAGGATAAACCACGTAATGTTGACATATGAATAATATGTCAAACGCTACACTCACCTGCAATCGTCATTTTCATTCAAAACAAAATTTCGTTGTTGATGAGTTACAACTACTAAGTTTTGAGAAATTTTCCATGCCAGAGACAGCATCAGTTTTCCTGCATTCCCATAGAAGTTGACCCAAGAATCTGGAAATGAGGACATTAATTTACAGCATGTTAATGCCATAAGTTAACCGAAATTCTAAAATCTAAACTCACAGAGGAGATCACAGACCTTGATCTATGGATTGCACAACCATTTGTCCATAGTTTGTTATGCCTCCACAGAAATCAAGCAAAATGTTACCAATGCTGAAGCCGTCCGTGCTTTTTCTCATGAAGTTCATTATAGCCTATATTCATTTATAACAAAGCTTATTACCACCATATGGATAGATAAATACATGGAAAAAATGCAAAATACGATAAATCTTTCTTGGAAGGAAAATGAAACAGCAAAGAATGAAACTAAGTCTAACCTGAGGAACATATTTTATGATTGTCATGCATACTTGGATTGTGCTGCAACGTCATCAATTATAAGAGAAAGTTAGAAAGGACCTAATTCCCAATGGTATCATTAGCATGAAATGGTGAAAACAAGACAATATAGGAATCTTCACTATGGTTGTTCGCCCGATACCATGAGTCAATGTATTATAGAAACAATAAACCAGGAATGATTTGCCAAAAATGAGCAAAACATCAACTAATCAATTCTTTTTTTTTTTCCAGGCCCAAATGCCAAACAATACTTTAAATAAAGGGTTTAAAACATAATTAGATCCTTATTAGCTCCCACGTGGATCGGCAACAAGCTATTCAAGGATTAAAAACAGTGAAAGAAGTGGATGAAAATGGAAAATGAACTGCAATCTCTCTGCATAAAAGCACACAGATGCAAATAAGGAGAAAGCAGGGTAAACAACTACACATACTTGAAGACGGAGACAAGCCAAAGCCAGGAGTGTGTAGGCAATGCTATGAAGAAACAAACTGCAGCAGTAAGCAACACCGCAGAGACAATTCCAATAGCAAGTTTGGAGACTTTTTGACTTCCACGCTATATAGAAAGTTACCAAGTTCAGGGCAACTCAGAGTTCAACCAATAAAGCAAAAACAACAATAATAAATATTCCACTACTTACTTCATAGATCACAATTTGAAACAAGGTAATTGCAGTGAGCAGTACCGCATGGGCTGAGAAAGCGACATCATTTGCCGCCACAGGTATCATCTAAAATCAAGATACAAAATCACAAAATATCACCGACAGTTAAATTATGCATGAGAGGTTTCACCAACCTGATGCTACCATTCCTACGCAAACAAAAGCAGCAGCAACTCCAACAATCGGATGAACAGCTCAAAATCCAAGGTAATGCCAAACTTGTCACCTATCTACTTTGATCATTGTGCCAGAAACAGGACCAAGTAATCATGATTGAAATTTATAAATACTAAAAGAACACACCGACTGGCTACGCTTGAAATTCCATAAAAATCAGACTAATCCAAATTGTAAAACTTGGGCCAGATTTGCTCAAAAATGGAAATAGGAAAAAAGAATAACAGGGGACCCATATCTGCTTCATCAAAAGATTACGAGTAAATTAAAGGGACACCAGCGCTCTGGCCCCACAGAAAGGGGGAACACAGGAACCAATGAGGATAGCCCGTTGGGATAGCCCACATGTGGGTTTGTTTGGATAGCCCGTTGGGAGAACGGACACAGATTCTGATGTGAGAGGAGTTTTGTCTCGGTAAGCGCATGAATGACTTTTGAGTGCCCAAACGGGCTATCCAAACAAGCCAGATGAATTTATCTAGCAAGCACCAAGTATGGTCAAAACTAGATGTAGGCCATCTGTATCTCTCAGGGTGTAAAAAATAAGCTACTCCTACAATAATTAGGTTTAGGAGCTTCTCTTTCCCTTATGGTATATAGCGTTGCTAATACTCAATACGGATTCTCTATGCAAAAACATGGATCGAAGTATAGAACGGACCTCTCCGTAGCCGTATTCCTCAAAATACTGCTTCTGAACGGCGGAACTGAAGTACATGGAGGCGTTGTAGATAAAATAAGAAGAGTGCTTGATCAGATTCAACAAGGCGAAATCAAAGTTGAGCCCCACAACACTGAGAAAACCGACCAAAAGAGAACGAGAACTTTAGTCATGGCTGTTGAGAAAAGAAGCAGACGTGAAACCATGTAGCATAGAATTACCTTTTCCGGCGAAAATTCAGGATGACTTGTGGGTAGAAACTGATAGACCAGCAGGTGAAAGCAGTCCAACCCAGTACTTCGTAAATGACTTGGAGCGGACCAGAATTCCAAGAAGCCATATCCCGTATCCGGCACTGCTGCTCTTTCACCCGCCTTCGCCGGAGAAGATGCAAAAGAACGTCGGAGATTTAAATCTTCGCCGACCCAGTTAAGGACTTAGGTGCTGACGTGGATGGCGTGAACAAATTGGAATCACCATGATTTCTTTGTTCCACCTAAACCCAGTCTCGATGACCAATGGGGAAGGCCGGAGGTAATAATTGCGATGTAACAGTAATTTGCTTTTTTTAATTTGAGACTATGACAGTAGATCCAATTATTTCTCCCCATCTGACCCCATCCCATGCCTTACCAACAGCATTCCTCATTCTCGTCCAAAGAAAACCTGATAGTCCAAAAGAAAGATTACTTTTTATTTATATAGAATGTATGAATCGTTATTGGGAGAGAATCAATGGCGCTTTATCCTAATATAGACTTTACATTAGTCCAATAAATTTATTCAATAAAGATTTCACAACAAAGCACACAAATCTCCAGAAATGCAGGGCGGTTACGTAAACTCCAAACTCAACAGCCGGCCATTTAGTCCAAATTCAGCCTCCATTGTCGGAAGAAAGGAATTTATAGATTTCGATATATTTTACGAATTTCAAGATGATTTTACAGATTTTAAAATGGTTTTGTCTTGACTTATATGTACTGTTGGAGAAACAGTGTTCCCAAACAAACACATTATTAGTGATCTCACCTAGAAGCCATGAAATGATGAGTCCTCAATCTTGAATTGTTGCATTAAAATGGGGTCTACTTCTTTTCTTAACTATTGCTCTGAATCAGGATATAAAGTGGTGTTATATTAATGTTCATTTATAAATACTCATACTCGTTGGCATTTTTGTAGTTCATATTATCAATAATCATATCAATCAACATGCATGTAATTAAAAAAAAATCTACGACACACCAAGTCGGATTCTTGAAATTAATCCTTTTTTACAAGTGACAAGGATATAACAAATCTTTCTGGGTTTGAGATTTAAAATATGTCTTTTAAGCGTGGTGTAATTGTGTATCCACATCATCCGATCATAATAGAACAGATGAAATAGATTAAAAAATGGACTTAGCACTGGTGTGATTTGGTCTAATCTAACAAATGATAAATCAAAATTCAGAATTCTAATAAAATACATGTTTATATTTAATATCTGACAATTTCTTGAATAAGATCGTATGTTTAGTAGGAGGATCTAATATAAAAAAAAGTGACTAGATACAAAAGGCTAATTTGAAGAGTGAGGACTTGGGCTGGGCCCGGCTTGTCTTAATTAGGGCTGATTTTTGTGAAAACTGACTTTTAGTTTACCCAAAACCAAAGCCTGTCTGGAGGCAAGGCGCCCTGCCATGGACTCATGGGGTTTGTTTGAAATAATGTTTCTAAAAATTAAATGCACGTTCAACAGTATTTTTTTGTAAAACGAGATAATTTTCTCCATATATTTACCTTGACTTACGTAAAAGTACTTCTTTACCACGTTCCCAAATGGGCATATAGTCAATCAGGGTGGACCTGACCCTGGCTTACCGCATGGAAATAAATAAATAAATATCCATCTCTATATTAAAAAAATTAAGTTGCAAATATGATTTTTTCTCACCACAAGTACTGTCTTTAATACGATCTGTACTATTTTCAATATTTCGATGGATAATTTTTTTACCTGAATTGGTGAATCTAAATTTTAAGCTGAGCCTAAGTTTCTAATATGTAATTTCCCAGTAATATATTTTAAATATAATATCTAATCTAATTTAAAGAGGGAGAAATGTATGTTGTATTAATGTTGTGGGGAAGTTTTGGTTGAATCCATGAATGAGTAATATTGATATGGATCATGTCCTAGTCCGAAAGGCATCACACAGCCAGAGAGCAGACAAAGACAGAGATCAAGTCTTGTAGGCTACGCAGAGAATTTAGCGTACGTAGGTGGACCGCCATGAGAAGTTGCTGTGTGCACAAGATCTATCACATTATCTATACACTCTTCAATGAAGATATTTTAGCAATTTTTTCTCTTGCCACCATTTATTTTCTCTTTTATAACTTTCAAGGTAAACTAGAACTCACAGAAAGCAACTGAATCATTCTGATTTGAAAGAGTATAAACGAGGTGGTTTATCTCACTGGAATTTCTCAAACCAACCACACCCCTGGTTACCGCAGCCAGCATGTGCTAGATTGCAGTAATTAATGCTTACTGCAACACAACAGACCTCTTGATTATTTTATTTAATGATGATGCTTGAATAAATACATGATTATATACAACATTCGTAAGAGGAGGGAGACCAAAAATTGATGGTTCTCCTGTTGTGTATGGATTATGGTATTTGAAAAACTATCTCAGAATCCAAAAATTTCTCAAGCAAAGCAAGCTTTTTACACATTGTCGGCCGTTGGTGGCTCATCCGAACACGGCAAAAGATGCTGCTTGAGATCCTCCTCTGCTTCTGCAACAAATGCCTCCGCTTTATAAGTTTTCTTGGCATTGGCTGGATACAACACGAAGTGTTGACAGATGAAGAATGAGTCGAACAACACTGTCACCTGCACAAAAACCAATTCATATTAGTACACTAGTTAATGAGCCAGACAGAGAAGCAGAAAGTCAATGAGTTGCAACCAAAATCTAAGGACGAGGACGAGGAGACATTATATCTATTTGCATACCAGAGAGAGCATGAGTTTGCCTATGTTGCCATAGAAGTTGTTCCATGAACCTTGATCCATGGACTGCACCACCATCTGTCCGTAGTTTGCTATGCCCCCTGACAGATCAAGCAGAATGTTGGAGATGCTGAAGCCGTCCGTGCTTTTCCTCCTGAAGTTCATTATGGCCTGAGGAATGTATTTCACCACCGTCATGCATACTTGGATCGTGCTGTAACATCCATCACCAATTCCAACGCACACAACTCAGAATCATGAACAGGTTTCTGCGTAAAGGGCAGATACGAAGGCGTATGATGATGACGATCGGATGGTGAATACACTTACTTGAAGTTGGAGAGAAGAATAAGCCACGAGTGTGTGGGCACCGCTAAGGAGAAACACACCGCCGCAGTTAGCCATACCACTGACACAATTCCGATGGCAACTTTGGAGATTTTCTGATTTCCTCTCTGTATGCACAAAATGCTGCTTTCAGCCCAATTCCCAACATAACCCATACATGAAGGGGGAAAACAATGATAAGTATTGCACTACTTACGTCATAGATTAAAATTTGGACCAGAGTGACTGCAGTCATTAGCACGGCATGGGCTGAGAAAGCAACATCGTTTGCAGCCACCGGTATCATCTAAATTCAACACATATAAGCACACATGTCAGTTGAGCCCTCTGGAGATTAAGTATAGAACTTGGATCAGAGTATAGAACGGACCTCTCCTTCGCCGTATTGCTCGAAGTACTGCTTCTGAACAGCCTTACTGAAGTACATGGTCGCGTTGTAGATCAGATAGGACGAGTGCTTCGTCAGATTCAACAGCACGAAATCGAAGTTGAGCCCCACCACGCTGAGGGAACCAGCCCAAAAGGAAATAGCATGAAAATTAGCAATGGCTGTTATGAAAACACTGTAAGAAAATGCGAGGTTGAAGGAAGAAGATTAGATATTTGCTTGTGGGTACCTTTTCCTGCGATAGTTTAAGAAAGCCTGAGGGTAGAAGCTGATGGACCAGCAGGAAAAAGCGAACCAACCCAGAAATTCGTGGGTGAGTTCCAGTGGAGCTGAGTTCCAGGAAGCCATATCCGATATCTCCCTCTGCTCTGAGTTACAGTGATCGGTCGAGCAAATCTTAAGGACAAAGTTCTGACGTGAACGGCTTCTTTTGCCGTCTATAAATATACTTTTCTTGATGCTTGATCAATCGGCTTCTGCGTCAAAAGAACAGAGCCTTGCCTAAATTCCAATCAAATCAATATTCGCCTATCCAAGACAGCAGAAGGTGGGCGAGAGCACATAAACATACACGAAACTGTACTGTCTTGGTTAAACGTCGTGATTTGCGTCTATTTATAGGATTTAGACGGGGAAGACGGCAGAAGGTGCCTGTCAAGCCCCATGCCTCATCAATGATATTAAAAAAATATATCTTTTTAAGAAAAATCCCTGTACCTTGACTGATCCTTCCCCTTTAGTTCGTTTTTTGCTTGTTTAATGAAACCCCACTAGGGTCCTTGTAGCTGCTTTCTGGATCTATCATCCATTGTTATGACTGCACTCCACATTTTATCAGTAGTCATCATCCATTTTTAATTAATTTGACTAAATGGTTTGGACCACCTATAGGCAAGTTTATGAGAGTGTAATAAGTAACAGAAGATGTGGGGTTGCATGTGTTGTTGCCATCTTCTATGTGAAATTAATTTTTATTCTTGGATAGAAGAATTCTAATTAATCTAAGTTGCCTGCCAAAATTGAAAACTGAGACTTCGAAATCCGACGCTAATATTCAAAACTCGCGTTACTATCAAATTATCGAATAACACAATAATGTTTATAGTCTTTTATTAAAGTTCTATAATCTTTAGGCTTTAAACTAAGAAGGTCAGTTCATGGCTTGATGCGAAACCATCATTCATTTCGCGGCTTCCTCCCTGCACGGTCCAAAATATTCGAACCAGAAAAGGTCCAAACGTAGACCAGTTCGCCTTCTGACGATCCATCAAAGGAAATTGATCAGAATAAGACAAGCAATAATGATGAACACCTCGTTAATTATTAATTATCAATAACAATTTGATTAGCCCTGAATATGACACGCATGTAATGAATCCTTATATCCTCCAAAGTCTTGGTCCCATTTCGGTGATGGGTCTTCTTCTTCATCATCATCATCTTCTTTTTTTTTTGCTAGATCTACACGTGATACTTATGGGCATTGTTTATATTTTATAACTGATATTAATATTTGTCAGCATCTGTTATGATTTATATAAATAAGATTAACATATGAAATGATATAATTAAAAGTCACTCAAAGCCAAGGCTAATTTTATTAAGTGGTGGCTAAATGCTATTATGAAGCATGAGGGTTCAACCTAACTTCTCTGAATTTACATCCCAGCATATTCCTTCAGATTTGAGAATAAAAGTTACTCACAGTCTCAGCCTCTTATTACCTGAATTAATAAACAATGCATGGTTAACTCCTTAAATATATCTACCTCTCATCCAGGAGAGCTGGTCCGACTGATTGACAAGAGGAAGGCAAGACGCCGCGTACCCGTCAGGTCTTGGGCTCGAACCCTGGGAAGTCCCGGCGCACTCCGGGGCGACCCCGGATTAGTCTGAGTTCAAAAGGATCCGAGATACCGGGGTGAAATCCCATATTTTCCATTAAAAAAAATATATATCTCTCTCTCTATTCTTCATTGTGTTGTGTGTGCAACCAATAAATAGGGGTAAAAATGGAAGCACATAGATAACTGATAAACCAGATAGAAGATTACTTCTAGAGGGTACTTTATATTTTGATTGAACAAGAGAGAGTATACAATAATTTTTATAAGAACTGATTTTTTTAATGTTAGTTTATTCTTTCAATTTTTTAATGTCTGTGTGCAGTAGGCACATGTATATAAATCTTAAATATTAATTAATATGAATTATTGAATGAGCACGTGTTGGAAATATTTATATTTCAATTAGAATCGATTTGTTTTTATTAATTCCAGGGTGGCATAAGCCCGAAAGTGATGCCACTGTTAGCTAATAAATAAATAATAATGCAATTTCAAGCTTTTTCACTAGCCAAAAGATTTATTAAGAGCTTGTTTGGCTTCCCATCCTGAAACTTATGTTTGATTTTAAAACCTAAATTTTGTCCAAGTACTCACATTTTAAAAAAAAACTATTTTGGATACAAACCTTGGTTTGAAACATATGTTTTCAAAAAATTTATTTTCTTATCAAATCACACCATCTCTTAATAAATTTTCTCCTTCCTACTTTTTATTCCTTTCTCTTTTCTCTTTTTTATATACTTTTTGCCTCGAACTCGGTAAAAACTAATAACTTCCCAACACAATCTTTTAAAACTTAGGTTTTATCTCGAAATCCGTAAAAGCTATTCTGAAAATGATTTCTAAACAAATTCTAAGTGGTGTTTAAAGCACTGTCAGTATTAAATATATGTATTTCTTCCATGATCCACCCTATTGTTAAGGATTGGTTCCTTTTATTAGATTCAACGTCCATTGATGAACCTAATTGCATTATTTGGCATGGCGATCATTGTTTTTGTGTCTTTTGTTTTAATTAATGATGGATTCTCAAGCTGCCCCAAAAACTAATTATTTTTTGTTTGGAAGCCACGAGGTTGGTGCAGCAGCTCTGAGCAGTTAGCAGCCCTTGCCTTACCCGACAAATCTATTTTAAACTGTTTAAGAGCATACGTGTTCTATGACTAAAGAACAAACAAAATATAATTAAAATATGTTTTCAAATTAAAAATTAACGTACGAGGCCATGTAACAAGTGGCATTGTGGCAACCAAATGAACGATTGGGAATCTTTTTTAAAAAAAAAAAGAGTGAAGTTCGATACTGTGCTCCCTCCCATTTTAAATATGTTATTCACAAAGATTATAAAAAAGTTTATTTTTTTTACAATTCTATGATAATTTTTTGGAAATATTTCTCTTATTTATCGAATTATTGACCAATGTAGTGATATTCTTAAAAGGATAATTAATACAGCAATAAGCACAAGTGGACAGGACATCACAAAGGGAAACAAAGTGTAATATTTTTCAAGTCAAGATAGCATTGGAGGCTCTGATTTGTTAAAACCAAAAATGAACAAAGGGCGTCCAATTATTCTCCAACTTGTGTATATTCACACATGTACTTCTATTCTCTAACTTCCCATGATGCTTCATGGTTATATTTAGCCGCTAACCCAAAAATAACATGGAGTAATTATAGCACATAGGGAGTTGAATTCAAGTGTTGATCCTGATTGCAGTGGCAGCGGATAAGTTTCTGCAGCTGCTCAGTGCTTCAGATTCAGTACATCTCACATTTAAATGCAAACAAAAGAAGGAAAATCAGCCACTTCAAATGGTTGAAGCTGGACACTCTGACTCATTATGATACAACAAACGCTGTGACGTGTGCTAGGGATGTTGCTTCAACGTATATTTACATACATACAGCATTAGTGGCAAAGAACAGGATGGCTCGTGTTAATAGGAGAGAAAATATACAGAGCATTCATAGGAGGAGACCAAAAATTGATGGTTCTCCTGGTCTGTATTGAATGTAAACGAAAAAGGATAATCTAATATTCCAAAAATTTCTCAACCAAAGCAAGCTTTTTACACATTGTCGGCCGTTGGTGGCTCATCCGAACACGGCAAAAGATGCTGCTTGAGATCCTCCTCTGCTTCTGCAACAAATGCCTCCGCTTTATAAGTTTTCTTGGCAGTGGCTGGATACAACACGAAGTGTTGACAGATGAAGAATGAGTCGAACAGCACTGTCACCTGCACAAAAACCAATTCATATTAGTACACTAGTTAATGAGCCAGACAGAGAAGTAGAAAGTGAATGAGTTGCAACCAAAAGCTAAGGAGGAGGAGGAGACATTATTATCTATTTGCATACCAGAGAGAGCATGAGTTTGCCTATGTTGCCATAGAAGTTGTTCCATGAACCTTGATCCATGGACTGCACCACCATCTGTCCGTAGTTTGCTATGCCCCCTGACAGATCAAGCAGAATGTTGGAGATGCTGAAGCCGTCCGTGCTTTTCCTCCTGAAGTTCATTATGGCCTGAGGAATGTATTTCACCAC
>JANTPZ010004285.1:0-14780 GCA_025593235.1 Vachellia pachyceras
TTTTTTTAAGAATAAAAATAATAAAGTATTGGATAATTTTATATAATATTATTTGTCCCTGCAAATGCCATTGACTTGCAGCTCGTTCAAAAATTTATTTAAGACTAGTTGAACACACAAAATATCCAAAATGTGTTGTGAAAGCTGTGGGGGGGGGGGGGGGGAAGAAATCTAACAGGAACTCATCACCAACAACGTAACCAAGAGAGAGCCTTAGCAATGAATTGAAAATATTGTGCTTATTTGGGAATACCGTTTCCCAAACGGTACACGTAATCCAAGACAAAACTATTTTGAAATCTGTAAAAATCATCTCGAAATTCATTAAAACCATCTCGAAATCCATAAAACGATCTTGAAATCCGCAAAATATATCGAAATCTGTAAACTCATTTCTCCTAACGGACTTCCCAAACACACACAATTTGGCTTGTTTGGATAGCCCGTTTGGGCACCCAAAAGCCATTCCTGCGCTTACGAGACAAAACTCTTCTCGCATATTTACCTCGGAATCTGTGTCTATTCTTCCAACGGGCTATCCAAACAAACCCAATAGCGTGTACGAATTGTGTAAGGTTAGGCAAAGCAAAAGCGGTATCATTACAAATACGGGCAGTTTCACGCTTGCTTGGCGTGCCTTGGCAGGGAAAACAACTTTCATTTCATTTTCATCATCAACCTACGTCACAACTTATTTCTCATTTAAGTGCATGCTTGACAAACAATTTTTTTTCCAACAGTACAATCAAAGATAAAAACATTTTAAAATTTATAAAATTATCTCTAAAATCATCTCAGAATCCATAACTTTTTTCTCCTAATGAATTCTCAAATATACACGGTGGTGTTCCTGCTCGAAATTAAATTGCCATTTCGTGTGATGCATGGGATTGGGCACTCAATACTCATTTATACAGAGACCACCTACTTCTTAGATTACAGTCATACATCGCATAATACAGTTAAATTTCGATCCTTGTTTCACATAACAGTTAACAGTCACTTGTATTTGGCTACTTCTTTTTTTTATATACATGAAAGTTTAGGTGGGTTCGGCACCGATCCCCCCACCAAGGTCAAGGCATGGCCTCAGGGCTCTTTGAGCACTTACGAGGGACTTACGAGATCGCCTACCAAAGGAGCCCTCACAACTTTAGAGGGAATCGAACTTATCTCCTTATGGGAGTTGAACCCGTTCCTTACCATCTGTGCTAACTCTCATTGGCTGTATTTGGCTACTTGCTACTTGACGTTCTTTCTTCGTAAACTTTATGGACCTGTTTGGGCTTGGAAGGCCCTGGACAGTGGAAACGTTTTTGACGTTCTTTCTTCATAAACTTTATGGGCCTAGTTGGGCTCGGAAGGCCCTTGGACAGTGGAGACGTCCTCCTCCTCCTCCTCCTCCTCCTGTTTTTTTTCCCATCTAAAAATCCTACGGAGCCTGTTAGGTTGTATAATTACAGGCATGGATGTTCTTTTCATTCCCTAAAGTAAACTAAAATATTTGAACCTTCTAATATGGATTGTTATTTTCATTTTATAAAATAAAATATATTAACCTTCAATCGGTCTTTCTAAAATTACAAAAACTTTACATCTGCATGCCTTCAAAATCCGTATTTTAGTCCATTTCATTAAACATTGTTAAGAATATTCTATCAAATACTTTAAAATATTATTTTATTATATTAATTGAAGGGTATGTTAGAAATTCATCATTATTTATTTACTTTCATAATCTAATTAGCAGCCATTTTGATTAATTTAAATAATTCTAAATAGTCAACCTAAGTATAAAAATATTTATATAGATGTTTATAATGTACAAAACACCTATATAATATTTTAAAACACGACTCTTCTTCCTAAATTTTCATAAAATGTATAATTTATAAGAAGCTTTATTATTTGTAAGTTACGATCGAGTAGGGTGATTTTCTTCTCAAATTTTGATACTTCTAATATATATATATATTTCGAGCATTCGACTTATTAGGCAGCTGCAGAAGTTCTCATCACTTGTACTTGCTCATGTCTCATCAATGACATGAAATAAAATAGCAGTGGCATATGCTTAAACACTACTGGTTCATAGATTCAAGTCATGGCACGTTAGGAATTTGAATACATGTTGCAGCTGATGAACTGTCATCAAGCTGCTGGTAGGCTCCATATCGTGCATGTGTGAATGTATATATGACTCCTCTTTCTTGCCTTTCATTTATTGCGTTTCTTCAAAATTGCCTCTCCTCTTAAATTTTGTTAAAACAGATGAGATATCCCACCTTTATCATGCCATGCCAATATATGCTGTGCTTGGTAACTTGTGGCCAAAATTCCAACCATCAGAGAAAGCCATGATTTCCCCATCTATCCCAAAATATATACCAGCCTCACACCCCACAGATAATAAGAAAGATGAAAGTGTCTTACCTGTGCATGGGACGAATCTTAAGTAATTTCGGTGGTATAGATAATATAATAAAGTCAATGACAAGTCGACCGAGAAATTTAAATATATAAGTTGATATTTGATCAATTCAGGAATATATACAAGAGGCATGTAAAAGACATAAATCAACTAACTATATAGAATCCTAAAATCAGCGGAGATCGATCAACAATGTTGAGCTTGGGCAGTACACATGGAGAGCTAAGAGGTATTCAAATGAAAGCACAACAGAGTAAAAGGGTATTTTCACAATCTCCTTTCGTTAACAACTATGACCATAACCCATTATACAGTGTACAGCAAAATGGAGCCCAACTTCACAGAAACTTTATTTTCTAACTCAATCATTTCAAATCCAAATCGCACCAACATTAACAATGTTCACGAATAAAATCCATTCCCAATTTTTTGAAAAATTTACTATATATGCATGCTTCTAGCTAGCTAGGTGATATAAAAATGGAGGGCGGCCGGTGCAGGATCTTGTGGAGACTGAGATGATTATAAGAAATCCTTTATCATCGATCGATCATGTACAAATCTCCACATAGCACACCCAACAGCTACGTACGTACCCAGCGCTATATGTATAAATATCCATTTCCCTTGTTACTCACTTTAAAAGCAGAGATTAATCATACATGAGAGCGGTCAGCGCTGAGAAAATGAGGCACTTGGACGTTGGTGAGATCGTCTAGTTTGTGGATCCAGCCATACTTATCCAAGAAAGGGTTGGCCAGGCACTGTGGTGGGTACTCGTCAATGCAATCTCCCCACACATTGGCATCTTCAACATCCCTCATCACCTCCCACAGGCAGCTATTGCATTTAAAGCCTGCCCCAAAGCTTATCATCAGTACTCTCTCTCCTCTCTTCAGCCTCTTCTTCGCCTCCATGTACCCCAACACGTACCACAGGCTGCTAGCTGACGTGTTCCCGAAACGGTGCAGTGTCATCCTCGCTGGCTCCAGATCATACTCACTCAGATCCAAGTTCTTCCCGACGCCGTCAATCACAGCCTTCCCTCCCGTGTGTAAGCAGAAGTGATCAACCCCCGCCTTGAAATTCAATGGCGATTTCGCCATTCCTGATCCGTTTGAGGCCTTCGCATGGTTCTTTATGTTGAGCTTCTTCACGAGGGACATCACCATGAACCTCATTAGCTCTCCTATGGGTAAAATCTTTGGGGACATTACTCTTAGATTATCCACGAAAGCCCTCGTGGCTGCTCTTGGGAGAGATTTCCCGAGGTAGAAACCCAGCCGTCCTTCTTCGTCTTCCTTTTGCATGCAGCAACCCCATGATGAGTTCTCACCAGGCACTTGAGTCTCAACTTGCTTCTGTGCTTCAGGCTCCTCTTGTTCGTCAGAAGAATAGCACCCCCACCAGCGCGAAACAAACAGTTTGCGAGAATCATCGATTTGTCCTTCCCAGAATACCAATTCGGACTCAGAGACTCCGAAGTCACCAGGAGAGCGAACTTGTTCTTCTGGTACTTGAAAATGCTCTTGATTATGTCCAGAGAAACGAGGCTGGCGCTGCAACCCATCCCGGTGAGATTGTAAACCTTGATGTCCTCCCTCATTTTGTAATGGTTAATGATGCGGGACGAGAGGGAGGGAACGGCGGCGAACATGGAGACGTTGACGACAAGAACATCGATGTCGGAGGGAGAAAGCCGGGATCGGGACAAGAGCTTGGCGATGGAGTCGCGGAAGAATTCGTCAAGCTCTAAATGGGCATCATCTAGGGTGGGGTGGGCCTCCCGGCCCAAGAAGAAGTTTCTTGGGGCGTAAGTTTGCTCGCCAATGCCGGAGTTCACAATAGCTTTGAGCAGGAACTTGTACTCGTCGAGGCCCAGGTAAGGATTCCTGGTGATGATCTTGCCACAAAATTCAGTGCCGAGCTTTCTATCATCCGGTGGCTTATAGCACTGGTAATCTAAAATGTAGCACTCTTGGTCTTTTCTCTCATCAAAGAGCTTCCATATCACCAAGCACAAATACAACAGTGGAACAATACAGAGCAGAGTGAGGAACTCCATATATGCGAGAGGTAGAGAGAGAGAGAGAGAGAGCGATATCAGAGAACACAGAGAGTTGATGGGAAAAGATGAAGAACTAGAAAGAGATGGAGTGGCATATTTATAATTATAAGGAGTGAATAATGAATGAGTTTGAGATCTGTAGCAGTAGTGAATATAAGCTCAACCCCCAACAAACTGATCTCTTGTGCAACTTCCGTGTCAAACTTCATTAAACAAGGCCCCTTTCTGGTTGGTTATCACTCCTTGCGCATATGAAACAAAGAGTTTCTTGCTTCCCCGACTCCGTAAAATGAAAAACACACAACCAAGATGCCTCAGCCTGGCATCCATCGCCAACGTGCGTCTTCATATATTATTCATAGGTGTCGAGTTCACGTATACGGTCAGTCATATGTACATTGCATTCAAGGAAGGTGAGCTGTGGTATAGCTAGATGTACAGCGGAAAATAAGCTAATTCGATCATATTGCATAAAATAATGTCCTAGATACCACGCAGTTGATTGATTGTGTAAGTAAATTATTAGTTCCGAACATTACTATATGTAAGAGCCAGTTAACTTTTATTAGGTAGATTAAAAAAGTTAAATACAATATTTAAAAATATTTATTTATGTATATAATTTGTTGGTATATTAGTTTATAAGTCAAACAAATTAATTTTAAGAAAAAATATAAATATAAATATATATATATATATGTAAGTAATATATTTAGTTTCTTTAACCCATAACAAAAGCCAATTAACTCTTATATTTAGGAGGTTGCACTGTAAAAAGGGAGTTGGCATAGGTGTTACTAATGGAGCATTAAAGATGGTGACGGACTGCGGTTAGTATTTTACTTAGTAGAATGGAAATCTTTGTCAAGGAACGTACTGCTTGTCATTAGCTGTGGGGGACAAAAGCTGCGTATTTACCGTATGGATCTGAGTCGTCTCTGGAAGGAGAAGCCTGCAACTGGTTGGTTACTATGGGTATTGCATTTATGCCTGAAACTAAAATTGAAATGATATCCTTCTGCTTTGGTCGGTGAAGTTTCTTACTCCTGCTGCGGGGCGAAGCTTAAATCTTATCATCAACTTTTCATTTTAAAGTCAACCTTAACTGCCAACTAGTCTGTTTTTAATTTTGTTTCGGATGCATTCATGCATGGTCAAACCTGATCCCTATCTGAACATCTTCAAGGTAAACGTCCGCGTTGAATTATCCAAATAATCAATGCATATACTAAACTAATTGAATTAACTGTATGTTATAATGGATGAGCATGTTATTAAGAAGTCACACTTCCAGCAGCCATTCATTAAAAACACATAAACATACAGTTAACTCTACTCGCCGTTCATATGCACTGAACAGGGATATTGTTTGCACCCCTATGGCATAATAGTACTTGTATTTGAATTATTCATTTCATTTATATGGACTTATGATAAATTCATTTCATTTAGTTGTGATATTATAATAACAAACGCGGTTATGCTAATTAAAATCAAAGAAATAGTCCATCATATCTCCAAATTGCTTGTTGTAGGATAGTGAAATCTCGCAATCGCACTTCCTGCGCATGCCAATACTCACTCTTCGTCTTCATTATAATCGCCACTTCATTTTCAAAGTCAGACTTATCTCCCAACCAACTATCATTTTCATTTTTGTCGCGAATGCATCTTTCTCTTCCTCCCCATTATATCTCATCCTTCATTTCAAGGTCAACCCTTGTGTTATATTCCAATGAACAGTATTAAGCTACTTCTATATATTAACATAGATAGCCAACAAGACATCACGCACCTACGCTTCTCTGCTTCTTGTATTTGAAAATAAGAATGGTTACCCTAGTTGACTTCTCGATCCCGAGCACAAAGGAACAGTATGAATATTATATATCAATCACTTTTAGTGTGTGTGTGTGTGTGTGTGTGTAAATCATGAGAAATTTATTCCAGTTCGCGCTATTTATAACAATACTATTCTTTACTGGAATTTCAGGAACGCACTCCGAAGGCATACCATGCTTGAATAATAATGATGATCATATTGTGTGGATTGGAAAAAGAACTCAAACGAATGCTAAAGTATAAACGAAGAGAAGGAGATAGGGGTTGTGCGTGCCTTGCAGTGGCTTCTTTCGGATGCAAATTATAATGAATTCATCATCGATCGTATCTCTCTCCATTCACTTGTCCCTTTCTTACACATTAATATGGACGACCGCTCATTAATTCTTCCACTTGCTTCTACGCACTCTCTTCTTCACTTCAATCTGCATGATCGCCTAGATGTAAACAGTTTCAATTATTCGGACCTCTCCACCTCTTCGCTATACCGTGATATCAGTTACTTAAGCTACATTAATTATTTAATCATGAAATGGGATGTGCATAACAAAACCTTAGATTTCCATCCTAACTTGAGACAATATAATAACTGCATGAAATGATAGAGGGTTTCGTAAATTCTGCACATTATAGTATTATTGATGCCCACGAAAGAGAGTTCACTTTTTGCCAAAGCAAAAGGCGCGTTGACGTTTTGAAGAGTAGTGTACAAATTAATAAAGTTGCCAGTTAGAGATATTAAAGAATGCACGGAGAGACGAAAGAAGCTATGGTGGAGATATAAAGGGCCTAGCAATCAGCAGTTGACAATTATCAGTTCCACCTAAAAGTTGAAGCCATTTAATTGAAACCATCCAATCCGATTTCGGGTATTTGTTCCGATCTAAGCTTGTTGTGGGGATTCTTCACCTATATAGTTTGTGTTTCCTTTATTACTATGTGAATCGATCTTTAATGCTCACAACTAAGTCTCTGCTGGGGCTGCCATGAATCCCATGGGGGTTAATTTGTTAGCTTCAGGTGTACACAGAATGGCACAGCAAGGCAAAATGATATCATGAATCTCTCATCAGTGAATCCTTGTATTTAATGCCGTCTAGGAACATATAGAGGGATTTCTGCATTTTTAGTTTTATTCGTCATCTTGTCTTGGTTTTTCTCTCATTCCTGGAATTATTTGTAACTACCAATTGTCGTGTCAGAAACATGATCTTTATATATATATATATATATATATATATGCTTGTTCATAATTTCGACACGGAGAGATCGAGGCAGTGAACAAAACCACAGTACACTGTCGCACGCCACTCTTCCCCTCTCCTATCCTGTTTTATATCTCTTGTGAATTTACATGGCGTAGGAGGCCATATATGCAGATCCTCCGGACCGTTCAGGAACTAGAAGAAAAGGGATGTATAAACTAAATGTTTAACTTTTGTGAGGAAATTAAGAAACCTAAATGCATTATTACTTTAAATTATTTATACTTACTTATTTGCTTAACTTGTAAATTAATGTATAATCTAATAATACAAATGAATAAATTTTTTTAAACAATGTAAATAAAAAAATGTGTAGTTCTTCGTCAAATTCCATCCAACTTCCTATTGTTTTTTTTTTTTGGGTGAAAAATATGGCAGTTAAGGCCTAAGGGATGTGATGTCGCTGCTATATCGCCATGGAAGCAGCCAATTGCTCTTTTTTTCTTTTGGGTTGCCTGATAGAAGTCCCATCTAAGTATAACTCATTAAAGTTTCGGGCCATGCTTAAAAGCTCATGGGATTCAATATCCAGAGGAGAATGGACCCAGCCTGAGTCCATCCTTGGGGTTCCTAGACCCTTTGATGAATGCCGATCAACATGGGTCAGCCATTAAACAAAATTTAGTGTCTTAGGCCCTTTAGTGGGGCTTCTTATTGAAGGGCCGAGCTTTAACCCCTCTTAGAAGTAAAGAATACAAGTTCTTGAGACCAGCAAAAATAAAGAGCTGCATCAACCATAGTCTTCACTTCTTTTTTCTAAACTAGTGATACTCACGATGGATACTTATTACATATTGTTGATATGTTTGTTGAAGATAATTCACCTAGACCCTAAAGAAGATCATTCACCTCATGTTAATGGTGCTTGCAGTGAGAAGATAAAGAGGGCACCTACGGACCATGAAAACAATTTAAAGGAATTGATAGGTGCAATTTACGTAATGGTTGCATCACTTGAAAGAGGCAATGAATCAATTATACAAGAAAATTTGGTTTTACATAGAGCTTCCAGCAGCAAGAGAGAAGTGCCCCAATTATCTAGTTAAGAAATTTGCAAAGTGCTTTGAAGAGTGTGGGTGTGATGTTGACAAAATACCATATATTTACTGCTTTCTTATAGATGAGAGGAAAAGCTTACGACTGCAGTTCAATCTCCAGCCCCAATAAGGAAGCAAATGATAATGAAGATGTTTTATGATTCTCAATAGACGGTCTCTTGATCACTTCTAATGGTCACTTCTGATTATTTTGACATACCTTAAAATATTACAATATACGTTAAAAAACATGGCTCGTTAGCATAATTGATAACTTTTTGTATGTTCTATCACATGCTTTGCACACAGTATTTGAACATGAATGAATGATTTGGTGGTATGAACATTTCTCTTAATCCACACAATATTATCATTACTTTATCATAAAAATATAATTTTCACTATTATTGACTTTTGCAGATTATTTTTATATTAAAAGAAATTGATTAATTGCGTATTATTTTTGTTGAGAAAAAATTAACTTCTTATATCGCAAATACACTCAAAAATGGGTGTACCAAAGATATGAGAATGGTTTCTTTCTTATTTAAAATACTTGAAAGCAACTGCGTGGGGAAAGAAAAGAAAGTGGCCTCATCACTTCCATCCGAGCCCCATCTTGATGCTGCCGGGGAAGTTTTGAAGAGGGTTTCAACAGATGTTACTAATGGAAATGAAGAGGGCAGTGATAGCGAGGAAGTTCTGCGAAAACTTATCCTTGTGGTACTTGAAGGAAAAGATGAGAAGGTCAGGTGTGAAATGAAGAGGTTAGTGTAGAAAGATGCTTTGTGAGGATCCAATTCAAAATGAGATAAGAATGGGTTTTATTGAACTCGTCGCAATATGCTTCATTAATCTTTATAGAATGGCGGCAGGTGAAAGCCTTATATATATATATGTATTTGAATTTGACATGGAACGAAGCAACAAGTTGTGTTGTTGGTTGGTGAAGCTGATCGCTACTATTACGCAACATCGCTTCTTATGCGATCGAGAATTATAAAGCAGAATTTGCACGAAGTGTTAAAGAATCAAGTCATCTATGAAATACTGACTATTTCCTTGGTCTGTTTCCTACCAAGATACAGTGGACCCCCAACTTTCAATTCACCAGTTCCCATGTTCGTTCGCACCATCACAGGGGAAGACCATCCTATTCATCATCGCCCTTTTCCTAAAATCCTATACAGTATACATTTATCATAACTCTCCGTCTGTACTGTTTTGTTGTCATCGTATTGTTTTACGGCCGCTTTCTTTAGCCGGCGATTGCTACAACTTCAAGAGCGATGAGAAGACGACGACACGCTGCCTGAATCTCCTGCCCCACACAAAATGTCTGACAGATATCCCTCCACATCCTCAGGTGAAAACCTCATAACCGAATCCGACCTTAATGCTCTTCTCGACTCGACCCTATGCTTCTCATAGAATTCTCCGTATCTCGGTAAAAGCTTCGACGATATCGACGCTTTGATCTCGTCTCTCAGTTTGACGTCCGATACTATCCACGAGGATTGTTTCATGCATGCCTCGCTGAATTCCGCGTTGAAATTCCTGAAGCACGCCCTCACTTCCTCCGCTGCCATATCCGCCGTTGGATTTTCTGGCAGTGACAACAACACCCTGCTCCAACCCATGCGCTTGTACTTGGATACATACTCTTTGACCTTTGATTCGTGTTTTATCAACCAGTCCTCGCCGATAAGGAAGCACAGATTAGATGAGCGCACCTTACTGACGACGTACTGGAGGTTATTGGCGAGGAAGAGGTAGGACTGTGCAATGTCCTTGTATAGCTCCGCCTTCCCGTCGAGTTTACAGAGGACAACGAGTATCAGCCATGCGAGCCGCACCGATATGTCCGACGATGGGTTGTTAGCGTCGCCTGAACTTTGGAAGTAAGACTCTGGTAACGGAGATTGTAGCGTTAGTGGCCAATCGGCAACTATGTCGGCGAGTATACCGCTGTAATCGGCCAGGAATGAGATGTAGTTCATGACGTAGCGCGTGAGTGGGTGAATTCCTCCTCCTGGAACTGGCTTCTTAGAGTTGTCCTTCTGAATCGCCGATTCGAAGTCAGAAAGCATTGTCCGAACCGCTTCACCAAGCTTGACCATGGAATTGACGGCCTGTAATCGGACGGAGGAGGTTGATTCGAATGAGAAGATGGACTCTATTTGTGGCCAGTTATCGGTGATTGCTTCGTACAAGTCAAGAGTCCTAAACATTTTCTCCGGCGTTTTCTTGCATTTTGCCACCAGTTCCGGGAATCCAAACAAAGACATGGCAGCCTCTCTACAAATCTCAGCGAAACAGGACTCAACGATTCTCCCTGAAGAGGCAAATACGTGATCGCAGAGAAAACTCTCTCCGTAAAACAGAGTTGTGACGGCGACTTTGATGGCTTTCAACCAGTAGTTGATCTTCAACTCGATCACCTCCCAATCCATTTTCTGGACCTGAGAGAAGGTCAGCTTCTCCACTCCGAGATGGTAGATGGCCTCATCAACGATGGATTTTCTCATGAGGGTGTAAATCTTGACGCACTCTTTTCCGTAACCAGCGGAAATCATGCACTCCGCAATGGCCTTCAAGTCCTCCATGGCAATCATAGAAACTCTCTCCGCCTCAGAAATTGAGTTATCAGAGACGGAACGGCACTCGTCCTCTGATAAATCATCGTCAAAATCGGAAACACTTTTTCTCTGATCGGTGGAGGAGCGACTGGAAACGGACTCACGATCCAAGTGATCTCTGTTGGAGGACAATATCTGATAGAACTCCTTCTTGAGCCTCTTCAACGCAACTTGCATCAGGAGTTGAGCCTGAACGAGCATTGGGGAGGTGGAATCGAGCGTGACGAGATAGCGCATGGCGGTTTGCAGGCCCTTGACGGCGCCGAGGTAGTGTTTGGCTTCTTGGCGGTTGCCGGAGAAAAGAGGGGTGACTTCGGCGTAGGGAGATTGGTCGGAGTCCCATTTGGTGATGAGGGAGCGAGCGATCTCAATGTTTTCTTCCATCAGAGAGAGGTAGAAGGTTGGGGGCGGGGAGGAAGGTGGGGTGGATAGTGAAGATAGAGTTGAAGAAGGAGGGGGAGAAGATAAAGATTTGAAGATGTTTCTCATTCCTTTTAGGGGCAAGTGATCAGAGAATCAGACTCGAAGCGATTTCTAAGTTTGTTATGATGAGTTGGTGGATGAATATATACGCGTTAAGAGTATGATTGAGAGTCGATGATCACAAAACGAGGTTGGCTTGAGAGGAAGGGGGGAGGGAGTGGAGGGGGTATATATGGAAGCAGAAGGAAAGGGAGTGAAGACAATTACACGCGTCATATGAGGAATTCGTTTGACCCGACCAGGCCACGGCGAGGACTATATACGCGGATAAGCAATTTGTTTGCTATTATACTTCTCTCCTTTACTTTCGAACTTATGGCCTTCGAGCTGCTTCCAGCTGCCATCATTTATTTCTAAGATAAACTGATCCTCTCAGTGCCGGATGGGCTGACAGTTTTTTTTTTAACTATTCCCTTCTTTGTCTCTCTTTTTATTTGAAAGTATCTGCCATTTTTTAACTGTATATTAATTAATGTATGTCCAATCAACCGATTAATCGGTATCAAAGTACTCGTGGAATCCTTCGGGTGATAAACTCTTACGATAAGTTTTAGCGCTGTTATATCCAATACTCCATACTCAAATACGAGATTCTGTATATGCTGGTTGGAAAGCTCAACTACACGGATATTGTTGGTTTTATCTCTATCACTAATTTATAACTAAAATGGAAAGTTTGAAGTCAAAGTTGGCCCCATCGATTCCCTTTCTTTTTTCTCTCTCCCCACTGCAAGTCATTTTCTGAATCTCAATATCGTCTTATGAAATTTAGTGCCAGTTTCGATTAATGTTAGGAGTCATTTTTTCAACCTAATTTTCAGAATACGGAGTAACTATATTAGATGGATTTTATTCCAACTCACTTACGTGTATGTGTCATTCTAATGCTAATAGAGACAGGGCGCCTTGATCCTGTAACCATTGCAGCGAATATATATTTAGTGCGTGCAGATAAAATATAAACTTATAATCATATTCGCACATTCAAACAATAGAACAAAAGAAACATGATTTCATTGATAAAACATAAATTTCATATTTACACTGTTGTGTTTAAGTTTTTGCTCTACCAATCTATTGATGCAGATGTAAATAAATGATTGGGACAATATTTTAGAAGTGATCAAGTTAAGTATTTATCGGCTTGAAAAATTGATAATATATGTTTATACAGGAGAAGTGTCTTCAGTTCAATTTATCTATCAGCCAAGGTTAGTTCCTGTTATATAAAGCTTAACAGGAGTGGTTATTAATTCGCGTTAATCGATCATGTACGGAACAAACTCTCTGGAATAGCGTTGGGATGGTTAAATCTGAGTACTCAAAATAAACAAATTAGCACGCTGACCTTTAGTGTTTTATATATACCCTTTTGATATAAAAATAAAACATCTATAAACAAACATTTTCAGTCAAAATAAGGCGTTTGTTTGAACTTCATTTCTACGTTTTTTTTTCCTCCGTTGGGAAGCTTCTTATTTGCATTGGATCTAGCTTCTTCTTCTTCTTCTGGTGTGGTGGTGGTGGTCTTTTCTCTCTCTCGTAGGAGAGGATATGTATATATATATATATTGGTCCTGTATGGGAGTTTTATTAATTCGCTCTTACGTACGTGGGTCATCTTTCCTTACACAGTTAACAGTCTGTGGATGAAGAGCATCCACTTCTTATGAGTGGCTAGCCTGCCAAGGCAAATAAAGCCGTATTTTCGATTGTACCAACAAACACTCCTTTTGACACTACTTGATATATATACAAATGTTTGCGTGGACTGGTAATTAATTACAACATAACTGATTTTAATTTCCCCCACCTCTGACAATGGTTTAATTTGGTGTTTAATTTGTCGGTTTTATTTTGATGTGATGTAGGTTTGATGTATGGACATTGCCGTTTCACAATGCAATGGTGTTTTAGCGGCAAATACTAATTATATGGCATTTAATAAATTTGATGAAACCGTCACCACTGGAATTTCCCTCTTATTTTGGAAGTCAGTTAGTGAACGTAATAATATATTTACCAGCAGCAGCATTAATTAATATTACAACTATGTTGGTGAAGGCGTATGTGATGAATGTGACGACTTGGTCTTCTCATTCTTTTGTGCATTTATTAGGTTGTGTGTGTTTTGGAACTCCTTTGGGAGTAAAGAGTTACGGTTTTCGAGGTGATTTTATGGATTTCAAGATAATTTTACAGATTTTAAGATGATTTTTATAGATTTCGAGATGGTTTTTATAGATTTCAAAATAGTTTTACCTTGATTTATATGCACCGTTGAAAAAAATAAGTTATATATCCGTATTGAAGCATGGGATCGCAGCCTAATTAGACTCGCATTCAAGGTATAAATTAGGTCGTACACATAGGCCCTGGGAAGGTGGAGCTTATTTTCATAAGCACGTTTAACAGTGCTTTTCCGCAAAACGAGACAATCTCCTCCACATATTTACTTCGGCTTATGTGAATAAGCACTTATAAGTGGCTTATGGCAATTTACCAAACGGGCCATGATAAAGTTGCGATGAAGATTCATATCTTCAAACCCCGTTTCTGATTAACGGGGCTTGCTGCTTTCTGATTATTCGTATCTTCAAACCCCGCTCTCGTCCATGATCATTATTGTATATCCCCTATACATCGTTCCTTTATATTTTTTTTATGGCCATCATTCATATGGATACACAACATATGATCGAACTTAATCATTGGTTTTATGCAGTAGCTTTTAATTTTTTATATTCCTGGTTAGAAAGACTTGTTCAACCAAAATTAAATAACCATTGTTTAAACAACAACAAAAAATCAGCTTGGTGTGATGGAAATTGCGTGAATCAGTCCGCGTTCAGTGTTTTGATGATCTAAACAGTGGTTTATAATAAGACGTCAAAGTTACTGACAGATTTATGAAAGATACACAAAAGGTTAGGTTTTATGTGGTCAGGAGTGGTCTGATCATAATAAGAAACAAATAATTAGTGTAATAATGATATTGTACTGTCTACTGCGCTG
>JANTPZ010004286.1:0-17127 GCA_025593235.1 Vachellia pachyceras
ATTAACTGATTCCAGAAAAACTAGAAAGTATGGCATGCAACAAGACTCTAACCTGTGATAATAAGGCAGCATTGATTCCAATGTCAAAGAACTGTAAGAATATACTAATTGTCCTTGTTACAGGATCAACAGAACCATCCTGCCATAGAATCAGATTATTACAAATGATGCCAATTAGGGAATCTAGACAACATCTAAACAAAAGGTTAAATCTAAGGAACTATTGAGGAGAAAATGATACCTGTTTGAAAACAACACTTCGCAATGACTGCACAAAAGAGATTCAATCAATTATCCAAGTCAATGTGAAATATGATGAAAGGGGAAAGAACCTCAAGGTAGAAGAAAAATGTCAAACTACAATTATTTTTTCATCGCCAGAACACTTTGATAAAACCTGATGCCTACCATCCTGTCAACCTTTTCTAGATCATAAATACCACTTAACAGGGAGCTCTTTTTAATACCTCATATCACAAGTCATTACATTTATTAGGGCTTTAACTCATGTTACTTAGCAATTAGTGAGTACTAACCTAACACCTGACTTGTCCTTGTAGAATTAATAACAGAAGAGTTTCAATCTTACTATGATTAGGAATTTAACCAAAACTATGGCGAATAAACTACAAGATGTCAAATTGAAGGGATGTAACGCTTCCTTTCCCATAGATGGCAAGGTAAATGAATACTATTAACAAATTATATCTGACTTAGCCCATCAGACCACGTCCTATTGCTCTCAAACCATCCATGCCCTAATTTACCAATATCAACCAACTATCAACCATTACTCGCTCCAAGATACTTTAAACTTGGTCAACAATCACTCTTGCCACCCTATGTAACAATACCTTGATCATTTTATACACACAATAGATGGAACAAGCATAGCCAAGTAGATTCTGCATGTGTCCCCACCAAGTACGAGAATAAGCAGCAGCTTCCTGCAAAATGACAATTTTTCCTAATAAGCAGACTTGAGAGTGAAATATAAGAGCAATTATGATCTGCCACATGAAACATTCCATTTACTGAAGAATAGAATTTCTTCAAATTTCCACGTCAAATAAAGCTAAATAGATTTGATGAAAATGGCTGAGTTCAAGCCTTCCTTCTAATGTTTTAAACAAGTGTACCCCCTAGCCTAAAGGATAATAAAATATAGGTTAAATCTAGTCAATCCCTGTTAGAATCTGGAAATTAATTTAGGGAAATAAATCGAAAGAGAGAAAAGGGAAAAAGAGAAATAGAAATAGGGGAAGATGTAGAAGAGAAAAGAGAGGCTAGAACCAGAATCTAGTTCTAGGGGGCAGAGAGAGAAAAAGAAAAGAAGGGGAGAGAAGAAGGGAGGGACTAGAACCAGAATCTGAGTTCTAGGGAAATTATAACTTCCTTTATTCATTCCATATTTTTTGGTAGTATACATATATAATATTTATTTATAGCCTAGCACATAAACTGAAAAATAACTACCTTATCCTATCCATAAAAACTGACAATAACTAACATTGGACACTTGTAACAATTAACACAAGACACTGTTAGAAATTGTGCCCTAGGGGCCAATCATTGTACCTCACATTATTTATTTTAATGTATTTTCTCCATTTAATTATCATATGTTTCGCATGTTTATTATGATAATTGCATTCATAGACGAATTATGAATATTGTCTTAAATGTCACTAGTTGGTTGTCTGTGCGGGAGCGTAGATAAAGTAAGACCAGTATGACTTTGATGAAGTATGGAGATACGAGTTAAAGTCATAGGCACTTGTAAGAGTACAAGGTGTTAAACTGACCGCTATGAGAAAGCTGCATGGATTAAGTTATTAGCTTATCTCATATGTAATAACGTCACAATGCCCTTTGACCTAAGATCATCATGGATTCCTACATGAGAGTCACTAAGTTTTGCTTATTCAAAAGTCACCTTTGACCGGGTGATGATAAAGGCTATAATAGGGCTTAGGAGTTTTTCATACGGAGGAATGTGAGTGATCAAGATGGGATTTGTCCCTCACATTAGTTGGGAGATATTACTGGCCCCCTCAATGAGTGAGTTTGAGAAATGTATGGCAATACTGTAACAAAAAGGAGTTTTCGTTTCCTTGATCAGACTGCTCAGGAATTGCTAAAGTAATGGTCGGGAAAAGAGGATGACGTCATCCACGCCCCATCCTTGACCGAGATATCGTGCGACAAAAGGGACATGATGTGATTGCATGAAAAGTTGCGTTGTGTTAACGATCCCAATATGTTTTGGGTAGTCGTAATGTCTTGCCAGAGACCGCTTGCGACTTGTGGACTAATGTTGATTTCAACCCACTGCCAACTTCTTATAGGCCTACAGGGTCGCACGCAAGAACATCTCAACATAAGCTTTAAAATATAGGGTTTATTCAAATTATATATATAAATTCGAAATGACAATAATATTATATGTTAGAATTTAATTTATTTGATAAATTAAATAACTAACATTAATATTCAGATTTAATTTAGAAAGATAAATTAAATTCTTTGGCTTACTATTTGGATTAATTATATGTAATCATTTGATCAAATCAGATTAATTCAAATCAGAATTGCAAAACTCGAATTTCACATTTTGAATTTTAAATTTCGAATTTCAAGATTAATAAAGATTAATCTTGAATACCTTTTGAATTTTGAATTTCAAGATTAATATATATTGATCTTGAATACAAGGTTATCGAATCGGGATACGAATCGTGAATCGGAAAACCTATTTTTAGAATCGTGAATCGTTGCGTATCGTGAACCGTAAGATTCATTAACATTTTTTAAGGTTAACATAAATTTAATTTTTCGCATAAAATATATAAAATTTATATCATAAAATTATGATTTGGAGAGTAAATAAATAATCTCTGGTTAATCAAAATTATTGAAATTGAAAATTGAGTCCAAAAAAAGGAAGTCATGGAACAGCTCTTTTGCGTAGGATGAGTCAGAACAGTAAGCGCACAGTGTCTTTTCTATTCACTGAATTTTTTTTTAAAAAATAGAGGCATAAAGGGATGACGGATCTGCACGGTCCCCCCCCCCCAAAATGAACCTGTGCACTATTTTTTCCGTGAGATCACCTATTGAAGCTTGCAGTTCCGAACGAATGAGATGAAGCTCAGTTGACATGAATGGTTGCGGACGAAAAGATGATGGCTTTCGATCTGCGAAGGGATATCCTCCTTTCTTAGATGGGATCTGCGATGGCTTTCAATTAGTGAGGACCAAAAGGTGATGGCTTGATTCAGCGTGAGGAGGAGCTCCGTCAACAAAACTTGCTTGCCAAAAAGTGAAGCTTGCTGTGTTGCTTTACCGATAATCTTGCGGAAATCTGATCATGAGAGGATTGGGAGGAAAAAACAAAAAATATGGTTCATTCGTCGGGTATTTGCTGCTCGACCCACTTCTCCTTGAATCGCAAGAATCGCCGGTGTCGCGCGATTCCTGCGATGCAAGCGTGAATCGTGCGCCACGGCCAACGATTCAGGAAGGGAAAGATTCACCTTGCGATTCGACTCTTTTCCGTGCTTTTTTGAATCGAATCGTGCGATTCAAATCGCGATTCGCACGATTCCGACTACCATGCTTGAATATCTTTTTGAAATTCAAATTTTAATATTAATAAAGATTAATCTTGGCTATCCTTTTGAAAATTCGAATTTCGAGATTAATAAAGATTAATTTTAGATATCCTTTTAGAAATTCAAATTTCAAGATTAATAAAGATTAATCTTGAATATCCTTTTGAAATTCGAATTTCAAAATTAATAAAGATTAATCTTCAATATCTTTTAAGACTTGTATTCGAATTTTGAAAAGATTAATTAAGGATTAATCGCAGCTTCTAGAAGCTCTCCATGAGTTCTATAAATATTAGAACTCATGAGCAAAAGGGGCATTTCCATTCAAATCTAATTGTGAGCCACAGAAACCCTAGAGAGAGACGTGAGAGGCGCTAGTATGCTGCGATTGTTGGGAACTATTCGCGTGGATACCGGTAGAGGGAGAAGATCAGAAACGTCGGCTCCTCGTGATCGGAATCAAGAACGCGGGAGGTCGTGGAATCTGAAGAGATCCAAACGCAAGAGACGATTCGAATTTGAAACGCAAAAGGTATGGCTCTATCTCCTTGATCTAAACGCCTTTGACAAATCCATAAGGGGATTAGAAAATTTTGAATTTCGCTACGTGTACGTTCTAATCCCAACAAACACATAATAAAATATAAAACAAATAATTTCCTAAAATAAACCAATTACCTATAACTCCCTTAAGGGATAAAAAGGACAAAATAAAAAGGATAAATAAAATGACTTAATAACAAATGATAAAAGCTTATAATAAAAATAAAAGAAACAAAAAATGAGTAAATGCCTTAGAAATACAATGCTAATTCCTTGTATATTTGAGATGCACCGTTCGATAGAATTGTCAAGAACCAATTCAGCCTAATCCATAATGTGTAGGACCTGAAACTAACATTCCTAACGAGGTCATAGTTAGTAATGTTGCATGTAAAATTGTCACAATACCAGAAGCCATTTTTTGCAGCAAACCAACATTAAAATGTGTTAGAATCCAAATCAAATTTGAATATTTTCTTGATTTGCTTCTTGTGATCTTGCCTATGATTGGGGCAAAATAATTTTCATTAATATTAATTGTAATAGCAGATTTTACTCCCTCAAATTAGGCCCCTAGCACCTATATATATTGTACTCTCTTTTCAATAACACACATCAAAGTGAGTGTTTAACTGCAATAATACAGTATCAGAGCAGGACCTCGTTTTCCTGCTTCCTCCGAGCGAGGGAAACAAAGCAAGGTTGAGAGAGAAAAGGTTCAACCGGGGTAAGGACAAGGGCGAGAGAAACTGAGGTTGAGAGAGAGACGAACCCGGTGAATCATAGCGAAACTGGAAGAGGCAAAGAGACAAAAACGGTAGTAAATCACAGCGAACGTGGAAGAGACAGAGAAACAAAGACGGTGTTGTATCTCCCAGACAGGACCTCCGTCATCAATCGCTCCAGACGCCACCGATCGGCCAATCACCGGAATTCAATGCAATTTTGAGATACACGTGGTCTTCCCACGCCGACCCAGTCTCCTATGCATGGGCTTCATGCGCCGATCGTGTGGTCATCACGTGTCGATAGATTTCCACGCATCATCTTCTCAACCCAGAAAGATGAATCCTGCCAACTTTCCTTCCCTTTTTGGATCTGTTCCAAGGCACCATGTCAATAAAGGCTGAAGTCCTATAGCTCTAGTAAGTGGTGCAAACCTTAAAAGTCCAAGCACCACCTCCTTTTCTACTCCTTCTTCAACCAAATTAGAGATGGCCCAAGAAGTAGCAACTGTCGGAGATAACTAAACAATGGTCATAAAGCATAAACTCAATGGCAGCAACTATTTGCAATGGTCACAAAGTGTGTTAATGTACCTTTGAGGAAGAAGAAAGGAGAAATACATCAATGAACAGGCACCCCAACCTCTACAGAATGCTCTAGATTTAGATATGTGGTTTGCAAAAAAATGATCAGATAATGACTAAATTATGCAATTCTATGACTCTTGAAATTAGTAAAGGTTATTTGCTTGCCAGAACAGCAATGATGCTGCAAAACATACGTACTCCACCTTTGACAAAACTGCAGCCCTAATTCAGTTGAGGAGGCAGTTGAGAGATCTGAAACAAGGCAATTCTATGGTAACTGAATATTACACCAACTTGATGCATATATGGCAACAACTCGATCTCTTTGAAGTTCACCCATGGAAGGATGTTGATGATGCTCAATATTTTAGGCAGCCGATAGAGAAGGACTGCACAATTGACTTCCTACTGAGTCTTACTAATACCTTTGAGGGGATAAGAGGCAAGATCATGGGGTTAAAACCACGCCCTCATCGTTTGAACTTTGAAGTCTTCAACATGGTGAAGTTTGAAGAGAGTAGAAGATAGCTCACCCAAGGTACTCAACCACGTGGGGAAGGTTCAGCACTAGCTACCAAAGGTCCTCAATCATTTGAACACCACGTGAAGAAAGGGAACAAATGTTGTAGTCAATGCAACAAGAAGGGGCATACTAGGGACAAGTGCTAGAAACTATCTGCTCTCACATGCAATTTAATCTCTGTGAGCAAACTTACTATCAATCATGATTGTTGAGTGATGTTTAACTTAAAGAATTGTGTGTTTCAGGATTTGACAACGGGGAGGAGGATTGGAATCGCTGCTAAGGAGTGGGATGGACTCTATTACCTTAAAGATTCAAGCACCGAGAAGAATGGAGCTCGGAAGGTATTGGTTAGCTCCAACTCTGATAATAAAGATGTACGCTTGTGGCACACTAGGTAGGCCACCCTAGTTTTAATTAAATGAAGCATGTGTTTCCAAATCTATTCAATAAAGGGTCTACTCCTTTTCATTGTGAAGCATGTCAATTGGCTAAACAAATCCAATCATCTCATCCCAAACAAAACTACAAGCCTAGAACACCTTTTACCTTAATCCATAGCGATATATGATGTTGATGTAACAATATCTAATGATTCAATAATAATATTTTCTGTGCTTTTACATAATGAAAGTGAGATTATTTATTGAAGTTCTTAGGTAAGATTGCAACAACAACAATATCAGTCATAACAGTGACTAGATACATTTTTCAAATGCACACAAAATATCAAAGTGAGCCCTGAATCCATACCTATGAAGTGCAGCTTAAAATAGATTTTATATTAAATATTGATAATAATGAAAATGGTAATGATGGTGACAAAGACATCAATGATAATCACCATCATTATCATCATTATCAAAATAATAGTGGTGATGATTTGTTATCGCCACCAAATAGTAAAACTCAGAAATATAGAAGAGATGCGGAAAATCAAACAGATTAACATAAATTTTGAAAGAAGAAAGCAGCAAAAAGGATGGGAAAATAGCATTCTAGCAACAATAACTACTAAGCAGTTTCCATACATACCCAACACAAGAAACGGAGAAGGAACAGAGAAGAAAGAACAACAGAACAGGCTTGATTTTTTTTCTCTCACCACTAGTGAAGAGGGCTAGAATCAAGATTAGTCACTGATAGAACGTTCAAATATAGATATGGGTTAAAAGTCAAAGGTTTATATTTTGGGGGTGAGCAGAAGGGATTTTTAATTGTAGAACACTACAGATATCGCAGATGCACACAATTCCTTGTGCCAAGATTTAATTTGACATGAGAATAAGACATCAAGATTAAACTCTTCCAGACCAGTTGGTTGCAGAGGCCCTAAAATGTGTCAAAGCCAATTCAGCCTAAAAGCTTAAGCAGTTAAATTCAAGCAAAAACTGAACTTTTACAGACAGATCTCTAACATGCCAAATCTTGGTGAATTCTAGAAAATAACACATCATAGTTAAAGCAGATGTTGAAACATTAGTTCTATTCATTACACCCGATATGAATTTCAACATTGTCGAAGGTAGCACATACCGATCATGCAGACCCTAAAGTAAATAGGTGACAACTTTCACAGGAAATTCCACATTGCATCTATTTTTATGTACTTTAACAAGCTAGGCGCCATGCAACACAATGAACCCACACTAGTTTCATGTAAGAAAGCAATCACCCAAGAATGCAATTGTAGTTAATCTAGTATTTGTTTCAATGGGTTCTGATCAAAGGAATAAAGTTGAAGATGCCAGCATTTTTCAAGGAAAATCCTTTAAAAGGCAAAAGTTCCTAGTTTATTTTTTACCAAAGTAATGTGGAATTAGAGGATCAATGATGCAACTTGGTAGGTTCATCAAATGCCAAATAAAAAAAAAGCACTAAAAGCATAACATCCAGACATAATTAACAAACATGCTTTGAAAGTGCTCATTGAAAGTGAAAGAAGAAAAGTATAATACTCAAAGCAAACCTTGGCTTGGCGAAGCTCATAAATCTCCAAGAACAATTGCTTTGATAGCTCCTCTAAAGCATGTACTTCTGCTTCCATGCCTCTGATATCTTCACATATAACAAAATTATAAGAAATCGCACGGTATATATATTACTCAATGACAGCACAATGAACCATAAAATTAGACATACCACTTTAGGGAAATTTCTCGACAAGTAGAAAGCCAATTAAAAAACAGAGTAACCATCAAATATTCATAATTCAAAAATCTATACTAAAAAGTTCACATTTTTCAAAAGAAGGTGGAACTGACAGACTGTGGCAGGCCTATTCTAGAGGAAAGAAAAGTGTTTCAAGGGAAAGTGGGGTTTTTTTTGTTTTTTTGGGGGTGGGGGGGGGGACAACAACATGGTTGTCATGTAAAGTGGTTAAAAGCGACTAACAAATTAATGGAGTAGTGGGGAACTAGTCCTGCAAATTTAGCAAACTGTGTCTCTTTTTGGCCTCTCATAAATAGCAGATCCAGATAGTAGGAAGGCATGGTTGATTGAATATCTTTTATGTAATTCATTTTATAGCGGTATTAATATTTGCACCTGCATTTCTAGAAAACATTGTATCTCTCTTTTCTCAACATTAACTGTGAAAACAGAGACCAGAAACAGTTTATCATTCCTTCGTGAGGTACATCGGATTATATACAATAATAGGGACCTGATGAATCCTAACTAATCCCATGAAATAAGGAGAAGAATCTGGAAATAACTACCCATGATACTCAATATCAAGTAGCCCGAGGATCACTCTCCTATGAATAGAAAGAATATCAAGATCAGTATCTCTATTTACAAACAATTAATTATTCATCTTAACCACATTAACTATCAGGAACTCTTCCCTAAAAATCAAAGAGTATAAGAACAACAGTATCCTAGATTAAATTCCAGGGTGCAGGCTCACCATTATTGAAGGAAAATGGTATGATCTAGTTCAATAATAAAGAACTACTGAGATGTTGAAAAGGCACAAGGAAATGAAAAGATCAAAATGAATCCAAGACAGTAGCATAAAATATGCTTTGCAGAAAGAAATGCCCTATACAATGTTTTCTAGAGATGTATGTGCAAGAATTCTAAACACTGATACTTGGTCATAGTCTAATTGAACCTGTCACCAACAGTAATTCTATGAAACATTGGTTTCCCATGATCTAAATTCAAAATGCCGATTTAAGAGCAAAAAACACTGACCTTGCACTTTTTGGTCCTCCTGCACAGATTGAATGACTGTGCCAACTATACGTTTTACAAAAGATCTGGCATTTAGCTTCTGCAACAAACAAGTTTAGATCAGTTGCAAATAATAGGATTAAAAGAAAAGGAATTAGATTAATAGTAAAATGCAGAAGAAAATAAAACATTTAAAACTTCAAAAGTTGACAAAAAGAAAAATGAATAGAGACATGATGCTGGCAGAAAGAAAATATAAACCTCTTCAGATCCTCGGCTGCTCTCCATCTCCATTTGACAAAGTATAATCTTCTTTTTCTTTGAGATACAAGTCTCAATTGACTGCATCAGTTGTCTCTCCAAGCCTTTAATCTCTGCTTCCTCAATCTCTCTGATTAATAGAAATGTGAAATATCAATAAGAAAATGAACACATAATAATTACGAAAACCATAATACCATCATGAATCTGTGAATCTTACTATTTACTTTTTTTCCATGGAGGGAACTTCTAATAGGTAAATAGAGCACAAAATATCCTCTAAAATCTAAAATTTTAAGAATGATGATGATGAGGATGAGGATGGGTCTCTGTTCGAACCCTTTTTGCAAAATTAGGACAGTACATGAAAAGGCAAAGATAACTTTTGATGGTCCACACTTTCACTTACCATTTGGAAGAAAGAAATAGAAAATAGGTTGGCTGTAGCATGGCTATGGTCAAAGCCTATAGGTTGAGGAATGTCAAAGTCATAATTTAGGATTTTAGGCCTATAAATCTTCCATTTGGTTTAGCAGGAGGCAGAAGAGAATTTTGAAGAAATATTGGCTAAGGGTTAAGGCCTTTGAAGTGGAGAGCACAAATCCTCTCGAAAGATTGGCAACTTATGTCTTTGTTGTGTCTTTGATTTCTGTTTCTATCTTCTTGTTATGAGAGTTGTATTTAGGTATGTGCTTGTATTTTTTGTTCATTGTGATTGTTTATGTTGTAATTTGTGACTGTAATAGTAATTTTATATCAGTAGTATTGATCTTAAGCATTTGTGTTGTTATTTTCTAATCTTTTTAGTCTTGTTAAAAGCTTGTTAGCATTAGGGTTACATCAGTCTCCAAAACACAGAAAAATCAGAAATATGTTTCTTTGAATAATCACAGGCTACATAACACTGAATAAATTATGAGCCCATAACCCAAAGGGAGAAATGCAGATAACGATAGTAACAGGAAGGGATAAGTCCAAAAACCAAAACACCTCAATACATTGGTAGAGTTTTATCTGAAGCTAATTTCATTTTTATTTAATAAAAGAAGAATTCATTAGGAGGAAGTAAGGGAAAACAACTAAAATGAGAAATTCCAGTAATTACCTGATGAAAAGTGATAAATAACTATAGGGTAAGTTCACAGCACCAAAACCAGATAGAACAGCCATAACCGTAACACCAATCACCCCGATTCTACTCACGAGTTGAGGCATAGTGAAGAAACCTAACAATTAAAAGCCATCAGCTACCAGAATAGACTCAAAATCTTAATCAAAAATAGGAAATATCAAATAATTCTAACCACAAAACCCAAATTTACCAGGATATACATAATAAATCTTAAAGGCCAAATTAGAGTCACAACATAAATTAATTCAGATTGTATAATTAATATTCTCTCAGAGCGTGAGTATGTGCATCTAATAACAATACCTCAAAGATTTTATTATGTTGCAAAAAGGAATAAGAAAGTGAGAGGCAATGCAGAGGCATAATCCTGATAGAGTAAGTCAGTACTCAGTACCTTTATCAGGTGATGGCATTGGAAAGTGAATGCCCATGCGCCAAAAGGCATAAAGAAATGCCAGCAAGAATAATATAGCTCCAAGTGCTGCCCGTTCCTTCCTTACTCCTGAAAAGAGAATAAAGAAAAAGTTACCGACAAAAAAAAGATCTTAAAGACCTTATAAGCAACATTCCATTGCTCAAATGCTACAGCTCAAAACCATAGCTACCTACACAATTCACTCCACCACTATTATGTATATGAAAGAAAGAAGAAATATAAAAACAAATAGGAAGAGGTATCCCCGGGGGATATCCTATTAAAAACATCATGGGCGAAAAATGCAAAAGCCACAAGTATCATCAACAAAGCACATAATAGGTAAATCCCTGCCATCTCTGTAGAGTGATTCCCGTGAAAAGCCTGATGGCAGAGCATCTTAAGGATGGCAAATGATTAAAACAAAGGGAAAACGAAATGGGACATGCTTCAATTCAGCCGTCCTAGACGTGGAAATGCTATAAGGAGTTTGTCTCAACTCCACAATGTTCCACCTTCTTATAGTGTTTTGCAGTGAAGACCTAATAAATCTATCAAAATGTTGGAACAGTCAATAACATAGCTACTTCATGCATACTGATTATTTTTTTTTTTTTGGAAGGGGGTGGTTAGGAACCACTCGGTTACATGGAAAGGATCTTTGGGAGGTGTTGAAGATTATTATTAAAATATAGAAAGTGATATATCCAAGAAAATCCAAGGACTGACTGAAATAAATAAGTAAAATGTCCCCCAAAAAAAAATCCAAAACTATCCTCTCACCTGTTAGAAAGCGAAAAGAATTCAATAGTTCCAACAGAAACGTATCAGAAATGCCACTATCACTGGGTTCTTAAGAAAATGAAGATTCCAAGAGAGATAGGAACCCGACTGAATAAAAAAGTTAGGGATAGAACATGATGAATGGAAGAAGGCCATTATCAATAAGGGTAAAGACTCAAAAACTGGTCACATGCACAATCAAGCAATCTCCTAGAAGTGTACGGTACACACAAAACCAATCAAAGGAAAGAAATAGCAGTATAATAGACACGAAATTGCAAAAAGCTTGTGTAACTAGTAGTTGACAAGGCAACCATAAGCCTAGTATATATTGCACTGCAACAGAAAAATCTAACACTTGCTGAATTGACTCTTCTAATACATAGCTAAAACTTTGATAGGTGCCATCGTCAATGCTTTTAAACGTTCTATTTTTCGAAGTTTTGCAGGTGGTGAAAATTCGAACTACCTTCTAAGTATCAGAGGAAGGAAAAAGAAAAAGCTACATACAAGCTAGTATAGAAAGTGAAGATTGGCTTACCACTGTTGCAGAGCATTAAGTAACAATGATAATAGGGCAGCATGAAGACCAGTACTAAGATCAAACAAAATAAGTCCACTTCCCAGTTCACAACTCTAGCCCTACATTCATAAAGAAATTTAAATGCCATTAGATCACGGAAATTTTATGATCATGTATCATTTTCAGCAAATCAAGCATATACAGCTAGGCCAATATGATAGGCTAATGAAAGCTAACTAATTATGCAGAGGAGCAAAAACTGTGGAATAAAGGATAACCGTATTACAAGATTCAAAAGAACACCTGATTTGAGGGAAATGTAAACCCAATTGGACGCACTATGGATTCTAATCGTTTGTGTATTCTCTATCGATTTCTAATTTATCGGTTTCTAATCATACGAGGCCTAAAAGAAAATTAGCGCCCTAACCCACGCTTGCACATGCATCCAATATCGTCTCTTTAGCTTCAGTAATTTCCAAGGCAATTTGACATACATTTGATCCGATGAAAGTAAAGCTAGAGAAGCTCACTCTTTGGAAAGGATGGGAATGATCTAAAAGAAGCGTAAATCTGATCCGATGAAAAAGAAGCGTAAATCTCAGAATTCATGAAACGGGCAGATTCTAAAAGGGAACAAAAAGTGAAATTCGAGAAGCTCACTCTTTGGAAAGGATGGGAATGATCTCGAAGAGGACAAGCTGGAGGAGATTGCAGGAGAAGGCGAAGACAACGCTGAAAATGATCTGCACCAGCGCGCGTTTCTCTTCGTACTCTTTGTAGAGACGACGGTTCAAGAACCAGAGACCAGCCCAACCGAGTAAACAAAGAGATCCCAGCACCACGCCTCCTTCATACATCGCCCTTCCCCAACCCATCTTTGGTATTGTTTGCGTCTCTGTGCAGTTTGGATTCAGCAACCACTCTCAAAGTCTAATCAAAAGCAACTGTCACAGGAGTAAGCCGTTTGAGTTTCAAGGTCGAGAGCACTGGGATTTCGATTTGGAAGGAATCTCGATTTGGGAGGTATCTGAGAAGAATAATTCATTCGTTCATTGAATTAATCCAATCATTGTCCCAGGTCCTCGGGATAACTGGAAATGAGACTAGACAACTTGCAATAAAGTAGCAATCCAGTAAAATTGTTGCTACTACGCAGATGGGTTCGACTTTCACTCGTTAAACTTCAAAAGTATAACGAAAACAAACTGAGAGAAACTGTGACATTGACATCTCAAGAACAATTATGGAAAATCTCTAGAAACGACTTGAAATTTTGTAACCTGTCTGCTGTTATCAATAAGAGAAAGGACAGCCGCGTATCAAAAAATTGTCAGAGATATTGGATTTGAAACATTGGGTACGATAAGCAGCTGAAAAAACGATTTTTTTAAATGTCTTTTAAAATATAAATTTCGAGTAGAAGCTGAAAGTATGAAGATCACCGTAAGCCAAACATTGCTAACTTTTACCACCGTGCATTTTGCTCTCGCACCTCTCATTTTCCTCTCACAACAACTTGCCAAACGCACCCATTGATGGAAAATTTGAAATTACTCTTGACTTGTTAAAAGGTGTCATTGTGTTTTATGAAAATGTTAATACGTTACGAAAAGTTAACAACCAACTCAACAGAATACTAGAGATACGTGAAATGAAAATTTATGAATAATATAAGAAACATTTGTCATTCTTTTTGAAAAAGTTGTCACTAGAAAAGACTATTATCCACTACAAGTGAAACAATATAGACACTCAAATAGAGATATTATCAAAAGTATAAATTAAGTTGTCATTACGTTTGATAAAAGTCTTATTACGTTACGAAAAGTTGTCAACCAACTCAACGAAGCAACAAAGGCACCCACTACAAAAAAATGTTTTATTCCTGAACTTTTTCCTGCAGATTTTAATCTGCAGGTATAAGGTTCCTGGAAATTTATTTTCCTGCGAATTTTTCTGTAGGTACAATCCGCAAAAAAATCCGCAGGTAATATTCGGAGGTAATATCCGCAGGTAAAATCCGCAAGAAAATCCGCAGGTAAATCCACAGGAAAATTCACACGTAAATTTATAAAAAAAATTTAAAAAACATATGATTTTATTAACATTTTGCAGGTAAATTTCCTGCAGATTTTAATGGCAGAAGACCGTGAGTTTGTTTTTATAAAGATATTAATATTTGATAGTTTACAATAATCGAATTAGTATAATTCCATAATGAGAATATGATAATTTACAATAATAAAATATTTCAATGATTAACCAGATACAATAAATCAGTATAATCAAATAGTTAACAGTAGTCGTAAGTATAATCCTGTCTTACAGCTATTTCAATTATTAACAGATACAATAAATCAACTTTTCAAGAACTTCATTTCTCCTCCTCTGCTTCACTTTTAAGTCGAACTCGAACTCACAGAAAAGCATGCAAGTTCATCCATCTGCATGTCCACAACTGAATGAAAAATCATAAGCATATTCAAGTCATCACAGGCAAAAATATCGATGCAGCAGTGACAGTCAAGGTACCACAATGTTGTACCTTGTTTGTGAGAGACCCTCCATTCTTCTCACATATATAAGCAAAAGAAGACGGTGTTGATCTCCTAACCAAACTTACAAGACCTTTCATTGATTTCTCCCACATATCTCTGTTTTGAATATTTCAAAAACCAATTAAAAAGATTAATTACAAAATATTTCTATTTGATTTTCTACCCATTCAAACTCCATTTAAATGGAAATCATACTAGAAGGAATTGACATTGATAATATAAACTAATTTCAATCTTCAGAAGTTGAATTTGTCCTCTGCAACCATTCAAGTAACAACGTGAACTCCTCAACAAATAATTGGCAATGTAATGCAAAAAATTGATGAAAGAGATAAAGTATTCCTACATGTAGAGTTTTACAGCTGGAGTTTTATTCCCCTGTATCCAAACTTTGAGCAAGTATTCATAAAAGCTGCAAGATAAATAACAAACACATGGTAAAATGATTGAATTTTACGATACAGACCACCTTAAAATGTAGAATATTTATTGCACACACATTATGTAAAAGATGTCATCAAAATGTGTCGAACTTTTGAGAGTAAACCTATCTTAAATAAAATACTATAACAGTTAGCACTTGGGAACATGGGTAGCTCAACAAACTTTTTTTTTTGTTTGTTTAAAAACAATATAGCATCCAGGCTTCTAAACAAATACAAAGAAGGCTAGCAGCATAACTATGAACTATCTGACAATGATAATAGATGTTGGACAATATTATTCATATTTGGAAATTCCTGATAGATTATGATGTGTCCCAATTAAATGTTTTCTAATTTTCCAAGCTCATCATTTTCAAGAAGGGTCTTATAATTAACATAACTGAGACTTGAGAGTTCATACTGATTTGGCCGGATTGACATAATATAGAACCCCTCATTGGCTGTCTTCCTTCCATGCATATGGAATCTGTTAAAATAGCAGTACATAACAAGACAAATGTAAAATTTAAAACATAATCTGCCAAATTCTAAGTGACATATTTAAAAAGATTCTCCTCATTTGGGTAATGACAGAACAAGTAATGAAGACCTCCACATTGTTTTCCCAAGTTAATCAACATCGATTACATAAATGCACCTTTAAAAGATACAAGTCGGCCATCATCATTGAATACCATTCTGTTGGATACTATCCTCACATTTGTGAAAGTTCTATGAAGTTTTTGTCTTAGAACCTGTTACAACCAAAACAAGTGTGAGGGAAATTGAAAATGCAGACCTCTTGTATTATATCACCAAGTCCTGCAGAAAATATTGACACAGGAATGCCTCTTTCCTGCAAAGTACAAATGGAAAATAGGAATCAATGTCAACTTGCAGACAATATTGAGAAATCATATTCAATTCATTCACTTTATATGGAACATATTCATTATATGAAAGAATGGCATTAGCGACAGACCGTATTATTGACTCATACGTAAGTCCTCCCACAATTAAAGATAGTTAAGCAAACATGATATAGACTAGCGAACTCAATTTTAAATTGGAAATAATCAGTGATTATGCAAATTAAGCAGGAAGCATTAGCGTTGATATAATGCTATTCCTAAATTAATGCTTACTTTCTCCTATGGGCATGGAATGCGTCAGCTCTACTATATATATATATAAAAGAGAAACCCCCACCATTTTACCAGCAAACAACTCCGAGAGAAGCAGAGAGAAATATGGTGAAACGTTTTAAGTTTCCAATCTACCGCATCTTTCAGTCTTGCCGATCAAAAGACTCATCACCCTGTCCCCTGCTTTCTCCCATTTTCACCCTATCGCTCCTCACTCCGCCACCACGTCTCATATGCCTTTGAATCTGTCGGTTGTGGCTTCACCTCAAGACCCTCCTTCTCTGACGCCGATGACGACCACAATGGAACCCAGGACTTCCACTGGGACCAACATGACAAATGGCACGTTTGGAGCTGGAGTCGTTGAAAAATTGGGCCGATGAAGCAACCAGAAACAATGTTTGAAGTTTTCTAGGGTTCAAATTACAGCTCAAAGAAGAAATACAGAAGAGCAGAGAGGAACGATAGCGGTCATGTGAGGGGATATGAGGAAGACAAGGAAGAGAAGGCGAGACAAAGGAAGCAAGGGTTGCCATGGAGGGAGGAGCAGCGACGACGGTGATGTCTCTGGAGCTGCTTTCTGGGTTCAAAAAGCGGAGGGAAGAATGGGACTTGGAAAAATCATAACGGGATACTAAAAAGACGAAATGGGAAGGAATTTTAAATTTTTGAAAAAGTTTTTTATCAAAAAAATTTTAAGTAAAATAAT
>JANTPZ010004287.1:0-18030 GCA_025593235.1 Vachellia pachyceras
TAACAAGGAATAATTTGTAGGAACTAAAGTGGAATAAACTAGAAACATTGCCTAGTTAAATTTGTTGTCATGATGTATCTTGTGTATCTGGCTCTTGCAATGACCTTATTTAATACATTATATTGAATATGGTGTTTTACAGCTGCTTGATGAATATGAAAAAGCTTTTGGTAATTCATGGAGAAGTGCTCAGGCAGATAGCACTCAATCATGGCCGTATTTGGACCAAGCTCTGACAAGATTCCAGGTACCTCTATGCTTCCAAGTTGAACCAGCTTCAGCTAAAGGATGTCTCATTAGAGTGTTGAATTATGCTTCTGAACTGTACTGATAATGTTTACTTCTAGCTTCCTGTTCATATGGTTATTTTTTACTCATTTTCCCTACTATTTACAAATCTTCAGGACCCTGCAGAGGCCGATAAGTTGTTGAAAATCCAGAGGGAACTAGATGAGACTAAAATTATCCTGGTAAGTCTTAGATTTAAGTATAGATCAGTGTTATAAACTTCCTTCTTGGCAGTTGTCCAACACTTTCGATTTATATGGATAGTAACTTTCTGAGAGAAAACTTTTAAAATTGTTTTGGTTTTGGAATTTTTCTCTCAATACATTATACATATGATGAACACAGCATGATCATGCAATTCAAGCATCACGTTATCACAGATGAATATGAATTAATATTGTACTGCATACCCTTTAGTGATATGTCAACATGGAATTTGTAAAACAACCCGTTTAATTAATGATTGCTCTTTTGCTATTACGTTTTAGATTTGTATTTGTGCTTATTAATGTGCCTTTGAACGGCAATGTTAAAATTAATTTGGTGTCTTGACCTACCCATGCTACATGTGGATTTGTAGGCTTTTGTTACTTCCTACCTTGCTCTTCAATGTTCCATTGCTTTCTTATGCTTTATATCTCTAGAGCCAGATGTGAACAGGGGCATTTGTTTCCTTTTGACTTTATTTGTAGTTCTCATTTTCTATTTCCACTTTTGTTCATACAACAGCATAAGACTATTGATAGTGTTCTTGCACGTGGGGAGAGGTTGGACAGTTTAGTTGAGAAGAGTTCTGATCTGAGTGCAGCGTCACAGGTACATTACACTTCTGTTTTTAGTTATGCATTTTGGGAATGTCACATTACTGTATGCCAATTATCTCTGGCTCACCCTTTATTGGTTAACGTTCATTATCATTATTTAATATGTTCTTAACAATTACTTGTTCCTTCAACATTAGTCAACCTTTTTTGTCTTTAATGGTGAACCATAAAAGATACAGTTTCACTATCATAATTCAGTCATGTATTTGGGTGAAACTTTGCTTCCTCGTGTGTTCTGTGTAATTGGATTACAATTCCATCCACGATCTGCATAAATTTGCAGAAGAAATTTAGGGTTCTATAGGTGCTTTATTTGGCACCAGCCTTTTTTGCATGTGCTTGGGGTTACATATATCCGATTACTTCACGAGGAACAGGTTCCATTTCACTTGCCAATGACTTGTAATGCTATTTAAGCTTGAAGTATGTATATATGGAATTACTACATGAGGAACATATTCCACTTCGGCTGTCGATATCTTTTATTGCCATGAAGCTTGAAATAGGCTATTTCTTTTGCACTTAAATTTTCAATATTTCCAATGAGTCCAGTCTCTTCTCTATGCACTTGTCAATATTCATTTCTCATCATTTTTTTGGGTTGCCAAATTGTTATTTCTATTTACTAGTGCGCTTAGTTGTGACTTTTTTGAGGTCCGTATCATGCATCTTTCCTGGAAAAATCTTTCATAACCAATGATAAATATATAGCCTTATGCTCCGACAAGTTATTTTTCGCTGACACAATAACCTTATTCTGGTGTCTGAGACAGATGTTCTACAAGCAGGCGAAGAAAGCCAACTCTTGTTGTACTATATTATAAGCTTTGAAGGCTCCGTACACTAATAGTGAAAATGCTCCTCGCCTAGTTACCTGTTACGATGTAAGGCTCCTGCGTAGAAGAAAATGGCATGTGTCTATATCACTACGTTGTTTGATTTGGTTAATGTGGATCTTTCCCTGTATTCTGTATTGCTGGAGGGAGCAGAATATTGATCGTGTGAATTGTGATTCAGTAATTCTTCTTGACAAATTAACATTATTATTGACTTTCTGTGATTCTTCCTATGATAATACATATAGTATATATAAGTTCTCGTATCTATTGGTTAATCTAGTTGGAGATCGTCATCTACACTACACTCATGGTCCATTCCGAGATTATTTTATTTGTATGTTACTGCATGTTTGGGGAGGCCTTTGTCTTTTAGGGGCTATGCTGCTTTTGTTTCAATTAGAGGGAATTAGTGGGATTTAGCCGCGTTGATTGAAGCTTTTTGGCAAGATTCATGCCAACTATATTTTTCGATTAATAAACTACCTCTGATCATACATATAATTGCTAAATAAGGGATTATTTTAATTTTAGTTATAAGACTTTAACTTTTCCTCTTAAGTTCGTATTTCTTCCTCAGTATTCATGTTGGTTTAAAAGAGTAAAGAGATTTTCATAAAAGGATGGTTATAATGTATACGATTAAAATGGGTATTTTACTTTAATATTTATAAAATAATTAATTTCTTTAAGAGTTATAAATTAGTGATATGTTTCTTATACTAACCACCGGAGCCTGGAGGAAGTATTAACTTTTTTTTTTTGTCAAACTGGAGGAAGTATTAACATCTCTACTGAAGTTCTATAAAATACCTTAGGTGCGGTTTTCGGTTCTGTGCGCATGACATACATGTTTAATCCTTTTTTTTAACTAAAAAGGTTTAAACAAGTTGGATTGAGAAGATTCATTAAGACTAGGGTATATCTCCGGACTCGAGAGATTACATAGGTATTTACAGATTATCTATTAACATGTTTAATATTTTAGTTAATGGCCCCATTTAAAACCACGTTTGAAAAAACTAAACGTGTATTTAACAGTATTTTTTGACAAAACTAAATAATCTCATCCACACATTTACTTTACTTTATAAATAGTAAAAACACTTTTTCATTGTGTTGCCAGAGGAACCCAATATAGGACAGAAACAAATCGCCAGGCATGTTGATGCGCGCGGAACATTAGTTTGAAGTATGTGAAGATTTCTAAAGCCTCAATCCTCGGTTTGCCATTATTACTAAAAAAAAAAAAAGAAATATGATACGTCAACACACCCCGTTACTATTTGTTTTTTCCCTTAACCGAATATGCATATAATACTTAAGACACTTGAACCATGTCTAAATAAACAGAAACCAGCAGAGACATCTCCAAGGTCCAAACTCACTGCATCATCAAGGTTCTTTCTTATTACATGAAATCGAGACATACCTTCAAGGTCATTGAGACACTCATTTTCCCAGTAAGGATTTGATCCACCAAATGCCTTTGGTATCTTGGGGCCCCTCCTCCTCTGGTGGAGGATCACTCTGTTGTGTCTTGTGCAGTTTGCTAACATCATATCCACAATTCTTTGCCTTCTCAACAAGCTCATTGTATATCTCATCATCGATATGGGGCTTCCTGCATAACACCTGAGGCAAAAAAAAAAAAAAAATTCCCAAATGTTGTATGACCAGATATGCACAGAGACTTTAGCAAACAATCTTTTTTCAGAGAGAACTACGAAGTCTAAAGAAATGAATGTAATTATCAAAAAGTATCAATGACAATGACAAGCAAGGAATGTAATTATCAAAAAGTATCAATGACAAGCAAGCAACGTGAACTCATCATCTTGTCATTTACTAGACTTGAACTTGTTCTCACTGAAGTGTATGATGCTAACTTGTTTTAGGATTTACATTCCCTAGTTGGGATTTCATATCATAGTAATTCTCCCATTCTCTCACGGACAAGAATAAAAATTCAGAGTTCCCTGGCCCTTCGATTTTATATCTAGTGGATCAGCAATATAGTCTACCGTTTGTTTAATATATTTCCTCGAACAACTGCATCTGTTTAACATTTTTTTAAATCATTGAATTTGTTTTTAAATTGATTTGATATTAAGGTATTCAAAACCTGGAAAGAAACAGAACTACATAGGATTTCCTCATGCATATATAGAAACGTCCTTTAAGAAGATAAATCAATAAGTTCAAATATGCAAAGAAAATAAGGGCTTCGATTTTCATTTTCCCAACTTCAGAATCACACAGAACTTGAAATTAGCTTACCCAAAGGTAATTCCTACTAGGCTGACCGACGAGAGCGTACTGATAATCATCGTCGATGCACAAAACCCAGTAATCTCCGACGACAGGAAAGAGGGGCAAAAACGGAGGGACGTAGAATTTGACCTTGAGCTTGGCCTCATCGCTGTTAGGATCAGCCTTATAAGCAATTCCTTCAATGTAGCTTCTTTTGCCAGCGCTCCAAGTCTCATTGAGCACATTCACAGTGCCGTCGTCCCGGAGAGAGTAGGTAGCTCTGGTATTGACGCCGTCCCTGGGCTGAAACCTAGAAGGGAAACACGCTATCTCGTACCATCGCCCCATGTACCTCTTGACGTCCAAACCCTTCACTGCTTCCATCTTTTCGTTCGCTGGGATTTTGCCTTCTCTCTCTCTCTGCTCAACAGAGAAATTGTGGAGTGGTTTTGATAGGATTCACCGATTCACACTTCAGATGAGTATTCGATGGGCCAGTCAACTGTCAAAATGTCGACTTTATAGATAAAAAGATAAAGGGGAAAGGAAGCAGAATCCTGGATCTGGGTTTGGCTCCTCTAGCATCGGACTGTCTCTATTACTTCTCAAAATCCATTGCGTATTTATCCGGTAACTTGTCAAACACGTCAGCGGTGTTTGGAGCATTTATTTTCTTTTTTTTTCCTCGTTATATATAAGTATAAATAAAATCTTTTTTATTTATATGTTTATTTTGATTTAATAAGATAAAATATTTTTTTTTTAGTATTGATCCATTGAAAAAGTGCTTTGCTTCCTCTTTAAGAATGTAATTTCTGAGTAAAAGTCTGTGGACCTGTATGAAGAATGTGCCCATATTGCAGAATGACAACCGGGACATTTCTCAGTTACATGTTTAAATGGCTCAGATGTTTGTCGTTTCGATAATTAACATTGATTTACAGAAACATCAAGACGTGAACATGTCAGTGCAGCCAAGATTGTCTTTGTTCGAGATTGATCATCATTTTCTTCTTTGTTCAACAGTCAATCCCTCTGTCATTGTTTTTGTTATCTGCTTGTTTAATATTTTTTATTATTGAATTTTGTTAGATGATTTTGGTGAGGAGAATGTTGAACTAGTTTGGATTGTTGCAAATCTTAAATTTGGAAAAGCAGTTATATTGGGAAATAGCGTGTTTGAAAATTAATTGGAAGATTGATTTTTTGAATTTCAAGGTAAGTATGTGAGATGAGTTTTATCTCAACTTGTATACAACGTGGTTTAAACGTACAAAAAAGCACATTATTTGATGCCTGGTTTACCCATCAATGTAAGAATGGTTTATTGCTCCCTTGTGAGAAAATGTTGGTGTTAAAGAGGGAGGAACATAAGATTTGGATAGATTATTTTTTTTTTTTGGATTACAAGGGCAAGCAAAGCTTGAAGAGGAAAAGAAAAGGATCTAGTTCAGATGGGGATCAACGTCCCTTACAAAAGATTGATCACTAAGGAGGCATCCCCTGCAACTTGGTGGGGCATGAGGAATCAGCACTATCTGCGAGTCTCTTAGGCGAATTTCCTTGGCTAGAATATCAGCACACATCAAACACTCCATCGACACGTGGTATATCTCCACATTCCATCTATCATAGAGGAGATGCCGAGTGGCCTCAACTTCGTGGCGCAGCTGATGAGTGGGTCCACGATCTCTGAGTAAAACATTAACTGCTTCAAGGGAATCCGAGTAAACCTGGATGTCCCTAAGCTGCAAAGATCGACAAACTTCCAATCCAGTCTAAATAGCTAAAATCTTTGCCGCCATCGTTGTGACATGTCCAAGCACCCTCCGGAAGCCCATTATCCATGAACATGTGAGAAAAAATATATTTTATCTTTTGAAAATATTTTTATTTATGATGAAAAAGTGTGTGAGAGTGGATCCGTTTGGAACGTAGTGGATAAGTGCTTTTACGTAAGTCAAGGTAAACATGTGAATGAAATTATACCATTTTAAATGGGTTTTTGAACTCTCTAGAAGTGTTGCCAAATAGGACCAGTAATAAAAAAGAAAAAGAGGCGCATAAGACATAATTAATGTAATAACCATGCTTTTTGCCTTTTATTATACCATTTAAGAAAATAACTTTTTAATATGTTTTATATAGACAAATTTTAAACTTCATTAGTTGTATCTTAAAATTTAATAACATTTTAATTTTATCTTTACTTAATATATACTGTAAGACATAAGAGCAATATCAACAAATGATATATGATATGTAAAATTACACACTCATATAAAAATTTAATGATATGATTTATAAATAAGATTAAATAAAATATTCTCCCTAAACTCATTAAGAGGATCATATAAGTATTTCATAGGCTAGATCATGTCTACCTATGGACACAAAGTTAAATAAAGGGTTGATTTTCATAACAAATGTAAAATCTGAATATATTGGCCTTCTTAAATTTATAATTTTTTAAATATTCTTTTGATGTCACATGTTAAAATGTTTGTATTTGTAATGATTTCAATAAAATTGATAAGAAAAGAAAAATAATGATTTTAATTTATTTTGAAAAATAGATGTACATTAATAGAGATTAAAAATTTACTGCATATCTAAATGATTTTTGGGGCCAAGAAAATTGTTTAGAGGACAAATCTGACTTTTCAAGATATGAGGCAAAGCTGTGTCACGTCAATTATGAACTTGCCCTCTTCGCTCTTTAGTTTCTTGATCCGAACCAAACTCGTTTGAATTTCATCACTCATTAGTCATCATCGCCTCGTCCTAACTCCTAACTGACATCATCAATTCATCATCGTCATATCTAAAGATTTTCTGTGTTTTTTTCCTTCTTTTGCTTTTTTTTGGCTCTCCGTGGTGGGTGGTCCTCCTGAACTCACCAGCTTAGGTCGGATTTATTTTCTTCCATTGATCACTTTCCTTGTTTATTTATTTTTTTTTGGTGAAGATCACTTTCCTTGTTTAGCACCATTCTCATCACTGCCCATTTTCATCCCTTTCGTCATCCCCAGTAAAAGTTTTGCAGAACCCATGCAACAATCCTTTTTCTCGGAAAACAAAATCGAGTAACAGACTCAGTTAGATAACCGTTATGATAGCAACAAACTCGATCACATCAGTTAGCTAGTAACTAACTTAGTTATGTCAGTTAGTGTGTAGCTGTAAATTAAAGCAATCAATATAAGGTAGTGTAATCGTGTTATCTGTACGATGCAATGCAATAATAATAATTACTTTGTTCATAATCTTCTTTGGCATTCTCCATCACGTAATATGGTATCAGAGCGCTGAAAGCTTCCGTGGTCTGCGTGCTCCTCCTCCTCCTTCTCCTTTCCTAAACGTACTCTCTCAGTACTGTTTCTATCCTTTTTCTATCACCTTCATGGCATCCAGCGACACCTCTTCTACCACTTCTCTCACAGATCCATCCCAAGACCCTACCAACTGTTACTACCTCCATCCCAATGAAAATCCTTCCCTTGTTCTGGTTTCCCCACCACTTACCGGATTCAATTACCACCATTGGGCTCGTGCAATGACAATGGCACTTATAAGTAAAAACAAGTTTCAATTCGTCGACGGTACTCTTCCAGTCCCAGCATCATCTGATTCTCGTTTCCCGGCATGGCGACAGTGCAATACCATGGTTCTTACCTGGATCAACAGAACCTTGTCTCCCTCTATAGCTTGCAGCGTGATCTGGATCAACAACGCCGTTGATGTTTGGACTGATTTAAAGGAACGCTTCAGTCATGGTGATGTTTTTCGAATCGCTGAACTCCAAGAAGAATTATACCAGTTCCATCAAGGTGATCTTTTCATCTCTGACTATTTTACCAAAATGAAGATTATCTGGGATGAATTACTCAATTTCCAGCCACTGCCCAACTGTTCATGCTGTGCAAAATCCTATATCCAACAATATTATGTCATTAGATTTCTTAAAGGCCTTAATGACAGATTTGCAAATGTCCGATCTCAAATCATGCTAATGGAACCATTTCCACCTATTAATAAGGTTTTCTCTCTTCTCATCCAACAAGAAAGAGAACTAACCAACTCTGTTGATTCTGTTATTTGTCTCACTTGTGCTTCTGTTCCTGAACGTTACAACAAGCCACGCTCTGCATCTGGTCATGTCAATAACAAAGTGTGTACATTTTGCGGGAAGCCTCGACATACTGTTGAGACCTGTTACAAGAAACATGGCTTTCCACTCGGATTCAAGTTCAGAAACAATGATGCCTCTATTCACCATGTGACAGCTTCTAATTCCACTACAACAGCTGGACTTCTTCCTTGTCCACCTACTTCTGCCAACACTTCTAGCCCTATTACACAAGATCAGTATCATCAACTCCTCGCTCTGCTGCAACCTGCTGCCACTACTCCTCTGCCCAACCCCACTCCCACAACTCCCTCAAGCCACAACATTAACCAAGTATCCTCTCTAACACTCGAACCAACTTTCAGCAAACAAGGTACCTATGCTGCTCTTTCTTTTCAATTTTCATCTACCTCTTGGATTCTCGACAGTGGTGCTACTGCACATGTATGTCATTCTTTATCCCTCTATACCTCTTACTATCAGATTCCACCAATACATGTCACTCTTCCCACCAAGTCAACCATTCTCACTAACATTTCCGGAACTGTTCACATCACCCCTAACATATCTCTTACAAACGTTCTTTACATACCTGCATTTCATTGCAATCTCATTTCTATTACCCAACTGACCCTGCAACTCCCTTGCTGTCTCATTTTCTTTGCTTCTCAATGTTTCATACAGAGTCTGAGGCCCTGGAAAACCATTGGTACTGCTGAGGTTTCTAAAGGACTATACATTCTTCACAGTCACAACACTCATGCTGCTCATGTCAACTCAATCTCTGGCTCAGCTCTTTCCTCCGACTCTCCTTTTCATTTGTGGCATTACAGACTATGCCATCTCTCTTCTAGTGTTTCCAACATTCTCAACTCTCAATTTCCTTTCATTTCTTATAAACCTCACAATCTAAACTGTGATGTATGTCATTTCACTAAACAGCGAAAGTTACCATTTTCTACAAGTACTACAACTTCTTCTCATTTCCTTGAACTTGTGCATTCAGATATATGATGACTTTACATGACACACCTGGGCTTGCTTGCTCAAACACAAATCAGAAACTCGGATTTCCCTTCAAAATCTTCTAATATTTCTTGAAAAACAACACAATAATCTGTCAAAACAATACGCACAGATAATGGACCAGAATTTCAAGTGACAACATTTTATTCATCTAAAGGTATTTTGCATCAAACATCTTGCATTGAGACCCCTGAACAAAATAGCACGGTGGAAAGATAACATCAACATATTCTCAACACAGCCCGAGCTCTCATGTTTCAATCCCATTTGCCTATTGTTTATTGGTCATATGCCATTTTGCATGCTGTTTTCTTAATCAATCGTCTCCCCTATCCTGTTTTGAACAATAAATCTCCATTTCAATTACTTCACAACACCCATCCTGATTATGCAGATCTCAAAGTCTTCGGCTCTTTATGCTATGCATGCACTTCCACCAATCACCGAACTAAGTTTGCCACTAGAGCTCGAAAATGTGTCTTCTTGGGTTTTCAACATGGCACGAAAGGCCACATACTTCTTGATCTAAATAACAATACCATATTCATTTCTAGGCATGTCACCTTTTATGAATCAATTTTTCCATTCTCTTCTTCTGTTCCTTCTACCCTTACTGATCCAATTCCTCTGCCTCAATCCTTTACCCCAGTAGATCCCTTTCTTCCTATTCCACAGCCCTCACCATCAACACACCACTCTTTACCTCTCTCAAATTCATCTACAACACCAGTACCTTCTCATTTACCACGTCACTCCAACAGAGAACATAAGCAGCCATCATACTTGTGTGACTATCATTGTTCCTTACTTGCAGCAGACCAATCGGTTTCCATGGTCTCAAAATGCAGGTATCCACTACAGCATGCCCTTTCTTATACTCATTTATCTCCCTCTCATAGACATTTCATTTGTTCCATTACTTCCCTCTTGAACCAAAAACCTATAATCATATCACCAAAAAAAAACCTATAATCAAGCTATTCAATTTCCTGAGTGGCGACAAGCTATGCAAGCTGAAATTTCAGCTCTAGAGGAAAATAATACATGGACACTAACTAATCTACCAAAGGACAAATCTCCAATTGGCTGTAAGTGGGTCTTCAGGATCAAGTTCCATGCTGATGGTAGTCTTGAACGTCACAAAGCTCGATTAGTAGTAAGGGGCTACACACAAACTGAAGGCATTGACTACTTTGATACTTTCTCTCCTGTTACCAAGCTTACTACCGTGCGCCTTCTCATCGCTATTGCAGTTGCTTCTGGATGGCATCTTGACCAATTGGACGTTAATAATGCATTTTTGCATGGGGACTTGCATGAAGAGGTTTATATGACTCTTCCACCTGGCTTTTCATCCCACAATCCAAATCTGGTTTGCAAACTACAAAAATCCCTTTATGGTTTGAAACAAGCCTCCCGTCAATGGTTTGCCAAGTTATCCAGCGCTTTGATCAACTGTGGCTATCACCAATCCAAGTATGATTACTCACTTTTCGTTCACAAACATGATGCTTCATTCACTGCTTTATTAGTATATGTTGACAATATTATTATTGCAGGAAATGATCTTGCCGAAATCAAAAGAATAAAAAACTTTCTTGATGCTTCTTTCAAGATTAAAGATCTTGGCAAATTAAAATTCTTTCTTGGACTTGAGGTGGCATGCTCCTCCAAAGGCATCTCCTTAAACCAAAGAAAATTTGTTCTCAACATTCTTGCAGACTCTGGCCATCTTGCTTGTAAACCAGCTTCTACTCCCATGGATCGTTCCACACGTCTTTCGCAAGATTAAGGTACTGCCCTTGCTGATGCTGCCAGCTATCGTTGTCTTGTTGGACGGCTTCTTTACCTTACCACCACCAGGCCTGACATATCCTATGCTGTCCAACAATTATTTCAATTCACTCAAGCTCCCACCACTGTCCATTATCATGCAGCACTTCGTGTCATTCGCTATCTAAAAGGTTGTCCAGGGAAAGGTCTTTATTTTCCCTCTAACTCCACTTTAAAATTACAAGGCTTTAGTGACTCTGACTGGGCCGGATGTCCTGATACTCGAAGATCTCTGACTGGTTTCTGCATTTTTCTTGGTCGAGCGCTCATCTCTTGGCGTTCTAAGAAACAACCAACAGTCTCTCGCTCTTCATCTGAAGCAGAATACCGCGCTCTAGGCTCAGCAACATGTGAAGTTCAATGGCTTTTGTATCTCCTTGCTGACTTACACATTCCTCATCCCACTCCTGCTATCCTCTTCTGTGACAATCAATCTGCTCGTTATATTGATGCTAATCCTACATTTCACGAACGCACTAAACACATTGAGCTGGATTGCCATATCGTTCGAGAAAAGATACAAGCTGGCATTCTACGACTCCTGCCTATTCGAAGTTCTCATCAGTTGGCCGATATTCTCACCAAACCCCTCAACCCCCAACTATTTCACACTCTACTGTCCAAACTTGGCATGATCAATATATATGCGCCAGCTTGCCAGGGGGTTACAGACTCAGTTAGATAACCGTTATGATAGCAACAGACTCGATCACATCAGTTAGCTAGTAACTAACTTAGTTATGTCAGTTAGTGTGCAGCTCTAAATTAAAGCAATCAATATAAGGCAGTGTAATCGTGTTATCTGTACGATGCAATGCAATAATAATAATAATTACTTTGTTCATAATCTCCTCTGGCATTCTCCATCACGTAATATCGAGCACGGCAAAGAAAGGGGAAAGAAAAACGAAGAACAAGTGAAAATTTGGTCAGTATTGAATAATCCACAATATCTCAATCATCCGTATATCTTTCTCCTTCATTGTCGTCCATGCGGAAATTGCCAGACTAAAATTGGGTGAGTAGAGTCTTCCATTTATGAGGTGGATTTGTGTTGATGGGTAATGTTACGGGAGGCGTGGCTGCGAAATTCGCATTCTTCCCGCCAGACCCACCGACGTACGACGTTCACAGAGAGCCGGATGGGAAGATTGTCTTCTCCGGCATCGATGCCGATAAGAACATGGACGTTCATCTGATTGGGACCAAGAGCGGCAATAATGTCGTTGCCATGTTTTGGAGACACCCTTCTGCGAGGTTCACGATTTTGTACTCTCACGGTAATGCTGCTAATTTGGGCCAGATGCAAGAGCTTTTCAATGCGCTCAGAGCTCGTCTACGTGTCAATATCATGGGGTTATATTTCTTATTTTTTTTAACTTTTTTCTTTTTTTTTTTCAATTTGTTCTTTGATTTGGATTTCATGTGTTCATAATATAACAGGCAAACGGGTCTTTGGTGCATGCGTTCTTATTCGTTAGCTCCACGGCTAATGAGATATTAATATTACTTACACAATACAAGTTTTTTTGCCTTCTGGTTAATTTGAAATTTGATCTGTCCCCTCATAGCATACCTTACAAGGGTGTGGATGCATTCTCCCCATAGATGCATTTTTTGGAGTATTGTAGAATTCTATGAGAGCAAAACCCTACTCTGTTTATTATAGGAACAATATCTATGAGAGATGGCTATGTCGATGTTATAAATGGTATCAAAGCCATACTTTCAATCGGTGTGCCAGCGAGGACGCTATAACCTTATGGGGTGGATGTGAAGTCTCACATCGATTGAGAACGGTAATGAACCATGCCTTATAAGGGTGTGTATACCTTTCCCTTATAGACGCGTTTTATAGAAATCCAGGAGATCAAAATCCTACTCTGTTTACAACAGGGACATTATCTATGACGGAGGATGTTCTCATGCCATTAGACTACAGGATCATTGACTATTTTGTTCTGCTTATGCAAATTTTATTTGTTTTTTACGTGAATTTTCTGTTCTGTTCAAATCCTTTCTGCTGATGGAATTCATTTCTTTTCCGTAGTTCAGTTGGTTCATCATTTTTTTAGGTTTTATGGTTCTAATTCATGCCAGAGAGGACAGGGAAATTCATAGTTGTTTCACATATTAAAGCCCTGGTTTGGGCTGTGAACGCTTACTTTTAGCCTGATCTGGCTTCTTTATTCTTCTTTCCCCTTCGTAATGTTTGTTTTGTTTGGCCTGACGGAAGCTTCTACGATGCTAGCTTTTTTTTAATCAATTTGAATAATATGTGTAAAAGTAATTTCTTATTTAAGTTCATGTATCTTTTAAGTTGCAGCTATGATTATTCGGGATATGGAGCATCCACTGGTAAGGTAAGTAATCATGCTTGCAAATGAATGAATTCTAATTGATTCTCAATTAACCTGTAGTGATTAGTTTAGCCCGTCCAGTGTTCTGAGGTTTGGGATGTGGGAAAATGATCTGCATAAAACAAAAAAGCAAGATTCTCAATCCCATTTGAGTTTTCTCTGAATTAACCAAGTGATTAACATATGATTATTGATTATGTCTTTGTCTTTCATAGCCAACGGAGTTCAACGCATATCAGGATATAGAGGCTGTTTATAACTGTTTGAAGTGCGATTATGGAATCAGGCAAGAGGATTTAATTTTGTATGGTCAATCAGTTGGGAGTGGCCCCACTCTACACATGGCTTCTAAATTACAGAGATTGAGAGGTGTTGTTCTTCACAGTGCCATCCTTTCAGGCATAAGGGTTTTGTATAATGTCAAAGTGACATTCTGGTTTGACACATTCAAAGTAAGTTCTTTCTTCATAGTTCTTTAGTCTGTTGAAATATTCTTTGAGCCCTGAGCTTTCGATTGACAAAAAGGACTTTTTCCTATCGTATTGCAGAATATAGACAAGATACGGCATGTCAGCTGTCCTGTCCATGTAAGTATTTTATTCCGTCCATGGTTCTAATTCTTCAGGCTCCTGTTTTGAACTGAAGGCAATCTCATATACGGTTTCTAGTCATGATACTTCATTCGTTTCTCGATATAAGAGTTAGATAACTAATTCATAGATATTAAATAAATTAATGTAGTTATTTATAACAAATACAAGATATGCCAACTTGAACTGACCCGTCTGAGTCAGCTCGTGACTTGGCGTCTCGACCAGAAAATTGGTTTGAGTCACCTATTGACCTCGAGTCATGATTGACTTAGTGACTCGGGGTGAATTAGTCATGACTCGGTCGCCCCGTCGAGTCTGGCGGGTCGACCGAGTTATATTTTCTTGTTCATGAAACGAACGGCGCCCTCGTGGCGGGTCAGAGGAGCAGGGATGAAGTGTTGGTGATCGTGATCCGAGGGAAAAAGCTCTACACGCGCGAAGCTCTGTTTCTCCTTATGGTTGTCGTCGGCGAACACTCCATTTTGGTGTCTTCTCCGGTTGCTCCTCCTCGTTTCTCCTTCCTCCTTCTCTGCTAGGTGGTAGCGTGAATGGTCTCATGGATTGTGGGTCCTTTCAAAGCTCTATTTCTCTATTTGGGTTCTCGCCATGCATCGAAGTCTGTAGGGAGGTGAAGGTTCGCCATCTGGGTGGTGGTGTGGTTTTTGCGTGAGGGCATAGTGCATATCCTAAGAAGCCATCTCCCTCTATTTCAAATAGAGATTTCAATCAAAGTGGCTTCTTTTTTGGTTCTATAGTTGATAATTGTAAATTGGCGACTCGAATGGACCCAATTCCACTGTGCTTAGTCATGTCCCCCCCAACTGCAAAAAGTATATTTTCAAGACTTATTCTCGAGCAATAACCAATAAGTCCATCTCTTGAGAGGTGCAGCAGTGTGAGTTGTGATGTATGAGCTGATGGTTGAGTGTTTAGGGAAGAAAACATCACGTGGGAGAGAGGAGAACCATAAGAAAAGAAAAGGAAAAAATAAATTTTAAAGAGATGAAAGGAAAAGGAAATAAAATAAAAAAGAATTATATATGTATGTGAGATATGAATAGACATATATACTTTATATTCACTTCTTACCCTATATTTTATGGGATGAATATTTTAAAATTGTAAAAAATATTAAATAATATATAAGTTATAAGTATATTATTAGTTTTACTTTTATTGTAAAGTATATTTTTTAATTTTTTTATTTCTCATTGGTTTGACTCCGGTTTAACCCACTGATTTGTCTTGTCCGGTTCAATCATATGTCCGGTTTCTTGTACTTTGGAACAAATGCGTATTGTTTTTCCTAAATACCTATTTTAATTATTACTTCTTATGGTCAAAATTTTCTTTAATATATATATAATCAACAGAGATAGCCTGGAAAAAATTCATAAATTTATAAGATAGGGTGGATTGATGTCTTATACTTATGATGTAAAACTGGAGGGAATAATTCACTTGTACAACATAAGGCAGCAGCATATGCTTAATCAGTGAGTCAACTGAAAAGCTTTTGGTCTCAACAGATATAGTGCAGTCTTTAATAAACTAATACAACTTTCACTAGTTGTTAGTTGGATTGAATATAGAGATAACAATAAGATAACGAAGAAACAGTATTCATTAACCATGGAAGAGCAACAAGCTCACACAACAATTAACAGCTAATCATCCCTTCATTAAGGGTGATAAAGAAACCCCAAATTATGGGGACTTGTGAGGAGAGGACCAATGTTAACTTCCCTCTTTTGGGGAGAATTCAACTATCCTGCACACCTAAAGGCATTAACCAAAGACCCTTTATATAGAGTCTAAACTAACTAAGACGAGTTTCATGTCTCTAATACTAGTAAGACTGGTTTGATCTGTGTGGTCTGATGCAGGGAACAAACGATGATGTAGTTGATTTTTCACACGGGAAGCGATTGTGGGAGCTTGCGAAGGAAAAGTATGACCCATTGTGGGTGAATGGAGCAGGTCATTGTAACATAGAAACATTTCCAGAGTATCTGAAGCACTTGCGCAAGTTCTTAAGTGCCATGGAGAAACTACCAGCCCCAACAACACAGACAAAGCAACCAGCAACTCCAAATCGTAGTTTCACTGAAACTAAGCACGGCAAATGCTTGGGTTTTGGTTTCAGATAGAATAAGCTATTTAGAGAAATTGAGAAATGCACAACACCAAACCAAATTCTATAATATGCAGCAACAGAGAATATCCACACGCTGCCCCCAATTAGCCAAGTTTTAGGTTGAAAAGTGTAAATGAATGTGTACTAAACTTGAATGTTCGAGTGTCATACTCAATTTGAGATTATGTATATACTTGGATGAACTATTGAATATCAAAGGCTTCCAACCTTTTTTACTAAATGTCAATGGTTTAATATTAAGTGTCCACAGTGGCAAAAAAAAAAAAAGTGTCCACAATACAAATACTTGTTAATTATCCATAAAAATTCGATTGTGTTTCTCAAACTTGGTACTATAACTTTGGTGGACATGAATTGGTCCAATTAGCCATTGCCGATCACAACCGGCTCCTGGAATGGTCCTAATACAGCTAACTCAGTGACTTTTGGACTTATGGGCCATCCTTCCAAGACCACTCACAAGTCCAATATTTTGATTTTGCATTAATCATCACATATATTTCGATTTTGCTTTAATCATCACAGCCCAAAGCTGGAATTTTAACCATAACGTAGAAAATGAGTTTTTTCTTTAACTGAGTGACGGTTCTACCCAAAAAAAAAAAAACTGGGTGACGGAGTGGCCAATTTTTGTTTCCACTCACAAATTCCTTTCTTTTACATAATTTATTATGACATTAACTTGTGAAAAATTAACTGATCATGAATTTAAAAATTGTAAGCACTAACTGATTAATTTTTCCTTTTATTTATTATACTGCTGTTCACATTACAAATTTTTCATACATAATCATAAAGAAACAAAAAACAAGAATACATCACGACCAAATAACAACAGAAAAATGCCCAGATAAAGAGAGGGCGATCATGTTACAACAAAGTGCACCAACTAAATTATAAACTGCCAGTTAGAGGAAGTGTGGTTCCTTCTGATACAGCACAATATGCTTCTTGTTCCTGGACACAAATAACTTTGGATTACGCAGCAATGTCCTTTAATCATTTTTTCTCAAGAACTATATGCATTGAATTGAATGAATCTTGTAGAGCATTGAAACTCAATTCAACTCAGTGAGCTGTGCTCTCCTTTCAGCAGCCCTTTTTCTGATAAATATTCCCCACCTTAAAGCAGCTTTGAGCTTAAGCCACCCCACCACTGCCTTCCCTGAAGTCTTAGTCTGATCCTCACTAAAGTTTTGATAAGTCTGAGGTTCATAATGCAAACTGTAGGAATAACAACTCTCATTAGGATGACCAAAACCAACATTAATTGTCCTGAGCAACCTTTGCATATCGTCACTCTCTAGCATCTCTGTACTCTTCAGACGGATTTCTTCAGCCACAATGTCTTCAAGTCCCTGCCCGCTTCTCTGTCGAGACCAGTCTCCTGGGAAATATGCAGCCTCAACTGCAGGATTTTGACTCGCTATGTAATTCATGCTGCCAGTCAACGCTAATTGGGAGTCATTTGATGCTCTCCCCAAAATCTGATTATCAGATTTCCCGAATGCAGACAAATCAGCAGCGTAAGAGTTGTTTTGTATTTGAAAGTTTTGACTTGGTTCCGGTGAGACATACTGCAGCCTATTCTTCTGAGAAGTATACTGCTGTTCAGGGACATGGTTATTGTGATGCACTGTAGGTGGAGCTGCAGTTCTAGATCCATTTTTGGCATTTTTAAAAGAACTTAAAACCTTGCCATCATATTCAATAACTTGGTGCCAATTTTC
>JANTPZ010004288.1:0-11742 GCA_025593235.1 Vachellia pachyceras
GAACAAGAGAAGGCGATGAAGGACATGTACGAGAAACTGAGTGTGCTTGAGAAGGGGATGAAGGAGCATTTTCCAGAGGGGAAACCAGACGTGGACGACAAGAATGTAGGAGTGCTTGACATCATATTCTGTACGGTGTTCGGAGCGTATAAGGCGAATGAGGAGGTTGTGGGTGTGAAAGTGTTAGACGCAGACAAGTTTCCCGTGTTGCACTCTTGGCTAATGGCTGTCGTTGACCTCCAAGTGGTGAAAGAGGCAACCCCTCCTTATGAAAAAGTGGTCCAATTCCTTCAGTTTTTTCGCCAGTCTGCTCTCCGTTCTGCTTCAGCTTCATAAATCGTCACTCCAAGAGCAGCCTTTCTTATTGTGTTGAACAGTTTCCCATGTCTATATCTCTACCAAATTGTTATCTGTCCTTCCTAATCTGTTGTTTGAATGCTTGTGCGTCTGTATGTAAGCATCTGTACGTGTGCCTGTGTTCATGTATTATTGTATATGGGTGTCCAAGAGTGCTCAAGAATAATACCCCTTGCTTCAAAATATAAGAGTTATTACTTTATAAGATTACTTTAGTTTGATTTTAAATATAAGATCATAATCTACTTGTATGTATTAAAGAATAATGATTAAAGAAGTATTCCAGAAAAATTACTATTTATAATCCTTAATATAGAGATAAATAACTTTTATTAGGGTTAATGAAGCTAAATACATTATTTAAAAATATTTATATTTATCATTTTTCTTTAAATTAATTCTTCTTACTTATAAACTAATATATAAATAAATACTTTTAAATAGTATATCAATTTCTTTAATTTTTTCAACAAAAATCAACTGATTCTTATTTTAAGAATTGGAGGTAAAGGTAGCATTAGGTTAACTAATCTTGATTAATGCCCATCACTCTACCTCCTAACTCCTACAAAAGACCTGGTAAGTATCTCAATTATATAATTAGTACTTGAAGTTTAATTATCAATTAAGTACTTAAAAGTCTATACATAATTTCATATTTTTATTTAACCTCATGTCACGAGACTGCCTTTTTAAAAAATAAAAATAAAAATTACTATAACCGGATAACGAGAATTTTGATTTGATCATTTGGTCTTGGACCTACGCTGAAGAGAGGATAAACGTATCTCCCATATGGTTCAAGACAAGATGCGATGGATTAGGTGGCACTCCAGGTTCACACTAGAATTTCTCCAAATGGAGACTAGAAAGGCTAGCCATTATGCATTTCCGAGCAATTAGATGTTAACCAAAGAAGTAGCAACTGTCTTCAAAGATGGCGTGGGAGTGAGCATCTCCGAGCAACTATGCATTTCTCTGCTGAGCAAGTGCAGGAATCTGAAATGGGTCAAGCAAATCCACGCCCTTCTCTTCAAAACTGGCCTTCACAACGATCCCCTGTCGCTGGCAAGTTCCTTCTCCATTGCGCCGTTTAAATCGCTGGTGCTCTCCACTACGCTCACCATCTCTTCCTTCACTCCCTGGTCCCTGATGTTTTCATGCACAACACCCTCATTCGAGGACTCGCTGAGTCTGAATCTCCTCGTACCTCTCTCCAACTTTTCATCCAAATGCGTCGGCAATCCACCTTCCTTCCCGATAGTTTCTCTTTCGCCTTTATTCTCAAAGGGGTTGCTAATTGTAGGGACTTGAAATCTGGGATGCAACTACACGGTCAATCTTTGTGCTTTGGGTTGAACACTCTAAGACAACTCTTATTAGCATGTATGCAGAATGTGGGTGCTTGGCCTTTGCTAGGAAGGTGTTTGAAGAAATGTAGCAACCAAATGTTGTTACTTGGAATGCTATTATCACTGCCTGTTTTAGGTGCGGAAACCTGGAGGTTGCTGAAGATGCGTTTAGACAGATGCCTATTCGGAATTTGACTTCATGGCATGTGATGATTGCTGGTCACACCAAAGCAGGTGAGCTTGAGTAGGCGAGACGAGTATTTTTCTGAAATGCCTCTGAAGGATGATGTTTCTTGGAGAACTATGATCGTTGGGTTTGCTCAAAATGGCTCTTTTGATGAGGCTTTTGGTTTTTTCTGGGAGTTGCAGCGTCAGGGAATCAGACCAAATGAGGTGAGCTTGACAGGGGTCCTTTCGGCGTGTGCACAAGCTGGAGCTTTTGAATTTGGCAAGATTTTACATGGATTCATGCAGAAATCTTGGTTTCTTCAGATTGCTTCAGTAAGTAATGCTCTGATAAATACATATTCAAAATGTGGAAATGTAGCTATGGCTAGGTTGGTATTTCGAAGCATGCAAGTGGGGAGAAGCATTGTCTTGGACATCCATGCTTGCAGGACTAGCTATGCAGGGTCATGGTGAAGAAGCAATACAACTTTTTCATGACAAGGAAGAGTCCGGTATTCGGCCTGATGGTATCACCTTCATTTCTCTTTTATATGCTTGTAGTCATGCTGGGTTGGTTGAGCAAGGGAGTGCTTATTTTTCGAAGATGCAAAGTGTCTACGGCATTGAACCTGCCATGGAGCATTATGGTTGCATGGTTGATCTCTATGGTCGAGCGGGGAAATTGCAGAAGGCCTATGAGTTTGCGTGTTAAATGCCAGTTGTTCCCAATTCAATCATTTGGAGGACTCTGCTTGGAGCTTGTAGCATTCATGGCAATGTTGAGTTGGCAAAGGTGGTGAAAGCAAGGCTTGCTGAAATGGATCCTAACCACTATGTCCTTCTCTCCAACGTACATGCCACTGCCGGGAAATGGAAGGACGTTGCCAATATAAGAAGATCCATGGCTGAACAGAGCATGAAAAAGGCTCCTGGGTGGAGCATGATTGAAATTGGCAAGGTCATTTACAGTTTCGTGGCAGGTGAAAAGCCTAATGAATTTACAGAGGAGGCTCATAATAAGTTGCAGGAGATAATGTGGAGACTCAGAGCAGAATCAGGCTACGTGCCACAGGTGAGAAGTGTACTGCATGATATTGAAGAAGAAGAAAAGGAAGTTTCGGTGTCTAAGCACAGTGAGAAGCTTGCAGTGGCATTTGGAATGGCGAAACTTGCAAAGGGGAAGATGATAAGAATAGTGAAGAACCTCAGCGTTTGCAGTGATTGTCACACAGTGAAGAAGTTGATTTCTAAAGTGTACGAGGTAGAGATTATCGTGAGGGATAGAAGTCGCTTCCACTTGTTAAAACATGGGTTTTGCTCTTGTAGAGATTACTGGAGAGGGAGATAGAAGTTAGAAGAATGTGAAAGTTTAAAGTTCATTATGAAGTGCAGATTCGACCTCATCAAATGTTTCTGGAGACTATTCTTTGTCCTCATCCTTCACTCTCTGCATTGACTGGACGATGAACGGAGGCGACTCGAAGGACGGCAGCGGTCTGGAGCGAAACAAGAAGAAGGTAAGACAATCTTTGGAGAAAGGCGATCCTGATCAAGACGAGAGGGAGGGCCAGGATCGAAACTTATCCTACAAAGACAGGCTGATCGGCTTCGATAGCTCTAATCAATCTAGCGATAGTAAGGGAAGAAGCGTTTTTGACGAAGCGTGGCGGGAATACATTGATAGTCTACAGAATTATTTCAGCGATGGGAAAGAGAAGTCTCAGCTCAAGGGAGAAAAGGACCAACCGCTGGATGATGATGACTGCCCGACGCTGATTGTCTCTCAAGAAGAATATGAAGCATGGTGTGCCCCATGGAAAAATTCCCTTATTCTCAAAGTGCTTGGGAAAAATAATATCCCATTATGGGGAATGAAGCAATGTCTGGCAAGAATGTGGAAGACCAAAGAACCTTATCAAACGAGAGACCTAGATAATGGGTTCTTTGTGGTTTCTTTTAATAGTGAAGATGATCTTAATTATGTTTATTTTGAAGGAGCTTGGATGGTGGGTGACAGGTATCTTCTGGTTCAACGATGGAGACCGAATTTTGATCCTTGGAACACTGAGACGCAGAGAAAAATTGCCACATGGGTCCGTATGCCTCTTCTTCCCTTAGAATTCTTCAATCCGGCTAGTCTATGGAAAATTGGAGCCTTAATAGGACGGACGCTAAAGATTGACTCTGTTACTTTATCTCAGTGAAAGAGGTCGATATGCTAGAATTTATGTAGAGCTTGACCTTCAAAAAAGGCTGAAGTCAGCCATAAACATCTTTGGAAAATGCAGAGTGGTTGAATATGAGGGTCTTCATTTAATCTGTTTTAATTGTGGCAAATTTGGGCATCACAAGGACATTTGCCCAGAGCGAATAGCAGAGGGAGGTGAAAGGCAAATTCCTTCAGATGATATTCAGAGCAAAAGGCATTTTGCTGAAAGTGAAGGCGGAGCGAAGATGGTTAAGGAACGAGATGGTAGTATGGAAGAGCCTGAGGGGGTAACAGCGAAAAAACAAGGAGAAGCAATGAAGCGGACTCGGATTCAAGCTGTGACCGGTAATGCTACCGGAGAACAACCTCCGGTGAAGGACCGAAAATTGGGTCCTGAAAATTTGGTGAGACGCCAAAATTGGAAAAGATTCGGTAAATCCGAGATTAAGGGGATTCAAGAAATCTCGCAGACGAAATATACGCTGTTAAAGAAAGATCCCAAAATTCTTGAACGGAATGGAGGGAATAAAAATAATGGATTTACTTTTGAAGCACGTGATGTGGGAAGCTCCTCTAGCAAAGAGATTAACAACTTTAAGGCATGGGTCCCAGTTGGAGGAAAGAAGAGTTCTCATGGCGAAAAAAGTATTATAAATAGGAGGCTAAAATCAGCTTTGACCAAGGATAAGCATGGCCTAGGTGGAAATAACATTAGTACTTTTAACTCATTTAAGGCTTTGGAGGTTGGTGTGGATAAGAGCATAGAGAGGGAACTAAGTGAGCCCAGTCAGGATGAAGGCCCAATTACAAAACAAAGGGTTCAAATGGAGGAAGCACTTTGCGTTGGGCCCATGGAAATAAATGAAGGAGAGGTCATGGTTGAAGGCACTTTGTCTCATGATGATTCTTTGGCCATTAACGGCCAAACCCAACAAGCCTTGTCTTAATGAATTGCATGTTTTGGAATTGCAGGGGCTCAGGATCAAAATCTTTACCTGGGCTTGTTCGTGAGTTCAAAAACAAATATAAACTTAATTTCCTTTCCCTTGTTGAAACCCGTGCGAATGGGCCACGTGCTAGGAGAATTGCTAAAGTCATGGGATTTAGGCACTTTGAAATTGTTGATGCTGTTGGTTTCAGTGGTGGATTATATGCGTTCTGGGATGATGATATGTGGCATGTAAAGTTAAAGGCTCATTCTGATCAATATATGCACTTTGAAATCAAGGATGGAAATGCTACAATGTATCTAACGTGTATTTATGCTAGCCCCCATGTTGCTAAACGGAGGACACTTTGGGCTGACCTTACAGCCATTAGTGAATCTGTGGAAGGAGCTTGGTGCTTGGGTGGTGATTTTAATGGAATTCTCTATAGTAATGAAAGACAATCTGTTGCAAGAGAAGTCTGTTCCATAACTAAAGATTTCGCTGAATGGTTCTATGAGATGGGATTGGTGGATCTAGGATGTGCGGGACTATTCTTTACGTGGAATAGGGAAGGGTGCAAAAGTCGACTAGATCGTATTCTTGCTAATTCTCAATTCATTCAAGCATATCCAGATGTGGAAGTCTTCTCTTTATATCACTTTAATTCTGATCATAGGCCTCTATTCATGCGCATGAAGAAATGGGAGATGAGTAATCGACGGGAAAGACCATTTCGCTTCTTTGCTCCTTGGGTTCTGCATGAAGGCTTTCATAAGTTTGTGCAAACAAGCTGGGATATCACTCAACCTTGGCATACAGTTCTAAACTCATTCACGAATAAGATTGGGAGATGGAGCAAGGAGGTGTATGGGTTTATTAACTCAAGAAAAAGAAAACTTTTGGCACGCTTAGAGGGGCTGACAAGAAATATTAGGGATGAAGGTCCTACGTCTTCTCTTCTGCAACTACAAAGGGACCTTTGGGGAGAACTTGAAAAAATTATTCTTGAAGAAGTTGTCATGTGGGCTCAAAAAGCTAAGTGCGAATGGTGGATGTTGGGAGATAAAAATACCAGATACTTCCAGATGAGAGCCAATGCTAGAAGAAAATACAATAAAATTGAGGCGCTAAAGGGAGAGAATGATGAGTGGTTATATGAAGCAGAAGATATAAAAAATTTAGCCACATTGTTCTTTAAGAAGTTGTTTATGGATGAGGGTGCAAGTGGAGTCTTGGATGACTGCAAGATCACTTTTCCCGATATTGAAGAGGAACAGTTGAGAAGGATTGGCAAGGACGTCTCTGAGGAAGAGATTTTTCAAGCTATTCATTCAATGGGTGCTTTGAAATCTCCCGGTCCGGATGGACTTAATGCTCTTTTCTTCCAAAATCAGTGGGAACATGTGGGGCTGTCTGTGGTAAAATTTGTTCAAGAAGCTTTTCAGCATCCAGAAAGCATTGCGACAGTTAATCAAACCTTCATTATTTTAATCCCGAAGAAGGATCATCCTGAAACTATAAGAGACTTTCGGCCCATCAGTTTATGTAATGTCATTTATAAAGTTATTACTAAGGTGATTGCTAATCGTATCAAAGGAATGCTTCCGTCAATCATAGCTCCTAACCAATGTGGTTTCGTTCCAGGAAGGCTAGGTTCAGATAATATTATTGTGGCACAGGAAGTGATTCACTCAATGAGGAATATGTCAGGGAAAAAAGGATTCATGGCAATAAAAATAGATTTGGAAAAGGCATATGACAGAATTAGCTGGGATTTTGTTATTAACTGCTTAAATGAGCTCAAGTTGCCTACTCAAATAGTTAAAGTAGTAGAAGCATGTATTACTTCTCCTACTATGCAAATTCTCTGGAATGGCACTAGAGCTGATGCTTTTCATCCTTCTAGAGGTGTTCGACAAGGTGATCCGCTTTCTCCTTATCTGTTTGTGATATGTATGGAAAAACTTGCTCATCTTATTCAGGAAATGGTGGATAAAAGAAGCTGGAGACCCATTCGACTTAATAAAAATGGTCCCCCCATCTCCCATCTATTTTTTGCAGATGATTTGATAGTGTTTCTGGAAGCGAAATTAGATCAAGTTGAAATATTTCATCAATGTATCCAAAAATTTTGTGCTGCTTCTGGCCAAAGAGTTAGTTTGGAAAAAACTAGAATTTTCTTCTCCAAAAATGTAAATCATAATGTGAGGGCCCAACTTAGTGAAACCTTGGGATTAAGGCGAACTGATGATCTTGGGAAATACTTGGGGGTCCCCCTCCATCATCATCGTGTAACCAAAGACACTTATCAGTTTGTTATTGACAAGATTAAATCAAGGTTAAGTAGCTGGAAGATTAATTTTTTATCCTTTACGGGTAGGAATACTCTTGTTAAATCTGTCATCTCTACCATGCCCAATTATGTGATGCAAACCACGCCTCTTCCGGTCCAGTGCTGTGAGGAAATTGACAAAAATGCTCGTAGTTTCTTGTGGGGCTCTACTAATGAGAAGAAAAGGGTTCATTTAGTTGCTTGGGATAATGTCTGCAAAAGTAAGGAGACTGGGGGGTTGGGCTTGCGCCAAACTCGCCACCAAAACCAAGCTTTACTTATGAAGATAGGATGGAGACTTGTAACCAATCGTGAAGCTCTTTGGGTACAGGTGGTTCGAGGAAAATATGGATGTGGTAATGATCTCATACCCAAGATTGATAAGAAGAAACCTGGATCAAGGGTTTGGTGTGGTATTAAGACCACTTGGGAAAAAATGGCTACGAATATGGAAATTATTCAACATCAGGGTGAGCCTCTTGTGAGATGGAAACCGGAAAGGCATGGTCAGTTCACTGTTTCTTCTGCTTACAGGAGTCTAAGTGTGCAAGTGGCCATGGGGGATCCTATATGGGGCAAGATTTGGAAGTTGAATATACCTCAGAGATGCAAAACTCACATGTGGTTAATTCTGCAAGAACGTTTATTGATAAATGAGGCTAAACAGCGAAGGGGCCTTCATCAGGATGGTAGCTGTGATCTGTGTCCTAACTTCAAAGAAGACATCCTGCATGCCCTCCGTGACTGTTGGGATGCCCGGGAAATATGGTGCAACACTGTTCATTATGGCAAACATCAGAAGTTCTTTGAAGCAAGCTTACGTGAATGGATAGACATGAATATTTGTAGATGACGACAAAATGATGATGCTAGGTGGAGAGAAATTTTTGGCATTCTCTGTTGGTTGATCTGGAAGAGACGAAACATGAGAATTCATGATAATATCCACCAAAATACTATTAGTTGCATAGCAGAAGCAAGAGCTATCCATGAGTGTATAAGTAAATCCAATTCTTTGTTCAGAAAGGATAATAGTACTGCTATTCAAGTCAATAGAAATGACACTGAGAGGAGCTTAGAAGAAGAGGGGGCAATTGTATATGTAGACGGAGCTTTCTCACCTGGTAATGGAGCGGTCGGATGTGGGGGTATCTTGCTTAATGAGGAGAAGCGGATAGAGGAGGCCTTTAGCTTCAAGATGTATGACGGGAATGAACTTACGGCTGAGCTATGGGGGTGCTGCATGGGTTTAAAAAGAGCTTGGGAGAAGGGCTGGAAGAAAGTGAAGATTATATGTGATGCTTCTGAGGTGATCTTGAGTATTAACAGAGCCGATGTTGATCGACATGGGGAGTGGAGGCTTATCTCTGAAATTAAGGAGCTAATGGATTGGGAATGGCAAACTCAACTGCAGCTCGTGAGAAGAGATGAGAACGTTCGTGCGGATTTCTTTGCCAAACACTCTTTGTCGCTGCCTTTCGGGCTTCAACTCTTCCCTGGTGGTTTGGCAATTAGCATGCTAGGTTCTGCTGGAATTACGTAGTGTGTTTTTGTCTTCTGCAGTTCCTCTCTTGACTTCCTACTTTATCAAAAAAAAGAGAGCAAGATCCCACTTACTTTTTAAACTATAATTTACTTTATAATAAAATCAACTTATATGCGTGTACATATATAATTATATATATTAAAAATATCAAAATAAGTTTAGCCTAATGGATTAATACATGTTAGCTTTGGTCCTTCACAATTCACATATGATTGAAAAGGCTAAATAAACCACTTAATTATAACATATATTGTGAGATTTTTATGTGTTATATGTATTATTAGATTATAATAGTATATGGGTTTGTAAGTTAAACAAATTAATTTAGAGAAAAATAATAAATAAATCAGTTAAATAGTTTTCTTAATCTTCAAAAAAAAATCAATTAACTATATTAAGGATCGGATGTAGTATTTAATAATATTTGTTGCATATTACTACCTATAATATTTAATATAAAACTAGTTGACTTTTTGAAGAGATTAAGGAAATTAATTAACTGATATATTTATCATTTTTTTAATGAATTTGTTTGATTTACATATTGATATTTAATTTAATAATACGCATAAATACTTTAGAATATTTATTAATATTAAGTAATTTTTTTTACTTTTTTATCTCTAAAAAATCAAATAACTTTTAAATTAAGGATTAAAGGTAATATAAAACAATAACAAGCGTTATCATAATTTACTTGAAACTTAGAAAGAAATTAAAACAGCATAATTAGGAATTTAGGAGAGCTGCGATGTGATCAAGGGAGTTTTAAAATAGCAGGGGAATTACAACAAACTCCTGTCTCCGCTTTTTTTTTTTTTTTGGTAATTAAGACGTTTCCTTGATTCCATATAATAATTCATCCTAAAATGCAATTTTCCTGTATCCGTGAAGAAAATCTGAGAAATTTTTATATAACAATTTCATACTTAAAAAAAATTACATCTAACCCATTATGTGGGTTCAACTGGCAAATGGATTGGGTTAGTGCTCTCATCTAAAGGGAGATGGTTCGATCCTTGGAAGTGTCACTTTGTTGTGACTCCAGTATCGATACTTGGGAAGGCATCACCACAATTTATTGAAATTAGATTAACCTACATGTGTGGTCAGACTAAATGGCTTGTTTGAGCTTGCTCCAGTGCTCGCAGGGACAAACCACAGTAAATTATGAGTTAAGTGTCATATCCTTTAATAGTAGGTGAGCTTAACCCATTTCCTAAAATTTATTGTATAAAATAAAAGTACACCTACTACTCTTTTTAGCCGATAACGATTTACAAACAAACACAAACTTTTTGAAAAATTCCTTAAAAAATACTGTTTAAATTTCAAAATCTCAAAAAGGTCATAGCACAATAATAGCTACGAAAGATGTTAGAAATCTATTAGTTGAAATCATTAAACTGCATATAAAAGAATTGATTGACAACTTACAAATAAGTACAAATCTCAATCATTTTTTATATAAAATAACAATTTACAAACATATTGGTATGAAATGGGGAGGTTGAAAGGTGGAGAGAATAACAAGATAAGAATTGAAAGAGAAAGTAAAGGTATATCCTTATTCACTTATGTGTACTAATGCTCTTTATTTATAAGGCTCAAATCCTCTATCAAGGAAGATTTACTGTTTGGTCCCACATAGTGAAGATATTTAGCAAATGGTCTCAAATTTTAAAATATTTAAAAAATGGTCCCATTGACAATGTTGTCAATGCAGCGCATGGTGTTGTCACTTGACAACCCCTAACAACACCTCGTGTTGTCAATGGGACCATTTTTTAAATATTTTAAAATTTGAGATCATTTGATAAATAAGTCTCTTATTTGGGACTCAACAGTAAATTTCCCATAAAATAATTGTGAAATTGAAGGTTATATAGAACATGTATTAAATACCCTTCAATTTTGAGTTCACATGGTATAATGGTTTAAGGATTTGTTTGAAAGTCCTTTTCAAAATAGATTTTACGGATTCCGAGATAAAATATAGGTTCTCGAGAATAATTTTTACAGATTTCGAAGCAAAACTTAGGTTTTAAAAGATTGTGTTTGGGAAGTTATTGACTTTTACGGAGTTCAAGGCAAAAAGTAAAGAAGAAAGAGGAAAAAGAAATAAAGAAAAAGTATTAAAGATAAAATTTATTAGGATAGGGGGTGTGATTTGACAAGAAAATTACTTTTGCAAAACCTATGTTCCAAACCGAGATTTTGTATCCAAAATAATTTTTCTAAAAAACATGAATATAGAATAAAACCTAAATTATAGGCTAAAACCTAAATTTTAAAACTAAATCTAGATTCATGATTGGAAGTCAAACAAATTTAAAAATGAAATTGTACAAGGTACATGATCTCCCCACCACCTTTCACCCATTTTTTTAAAAATGAATAAAATACTTACGTGTACAAGCTTTAATCATTTTTTATTTAATAATTAACCCTGAGGAAAAATAGCAGAGCCGAGGGGCCGCTGGGCAGAGTCGTTGATATTTTTGACTAATGTCTGAAATGAAATATCATTGAAATAGCAGTCAGCATTTTCTGCCATGGTTCTGTGGTCTTAAGCCTCAACTCGCACACTCTCCGCCATCTCCTATCTCTGCTTCTTTCATGGCTTTCTCTACCACATTCTCCGCTCCATCATCCCCAAGCCTCCATCTTCCCGCCAAATTTCGTACATCCTGTTTCTCTCGTACCATAAATTTCCGCAGGCTCCTTCAAATTAGGGCTTCAACTACTCTTGATTACTCCAATGTCACTGTAAATGACAAGCCCGCCCCTTTAAAGGTGAGAACGGTGCTCTGTAATTCTAGCCGTACTCGTGGTGTTGCTTTATTTTT
>JANTPZ010004289.1:0-14662 GCA_025593235.1 Vachellia pachyceras
TCTCTCCTCTGCTTCTCTCTTTGATGAAGACTATTAATGAAATCATAATATCAAAATGTTAAGAAAAGGACAGCAAGAGAAATCACTAAAGTAACAAGATGTCTGTATAAGAGAGATCTCAAACTATTGAATGTTAATGAATTCAATATTGAATCATGGGCTGCCTATGTAACTAATTGTCTGTGAAGATTAGATGTGAGAGGGAGGAAGAAGTAAGAAATTGTGCATCTGTTTTGGCTGGCGGAGTCCAAAGAGGGTAAGCATGCCACGAATGAACGGCTGAGGAAAGCCTATGCCTCTCAAACAACTAAAACACAAATTTAGCTATCATTACTGCTTTTAGAATGAAGCAAGGAGGCCATGAAAATCATGATCTTTTTAAACATAAACTATAATATAGAAAAGAAATTTTTTTACTTCTATCAAGCCAAGAAAAATTTACAACAAACACCTAGTCCAAGCATAAAAGACTTACTAATGCTTGCATTAAATCTTACAATCAACAACAAAGCCTTATCTCAGTGGGCAGTGTCATCTACATGGACACAAATCTTACCATTTATCCATATAAATAAAGGCTCTTAAACAGCACGACAACTACAGAATATAACCCACCCCAGATTATGGTAAACTTGAAACAACATCCAGAGTCTGATCCTACAGAAATTTGAAGTTATTTGACATAAATAAGCTAAATATATTGATCCAATGCACACATAACCAAAGAAACTTCAATTTCATCATCAAGATATGCGAGTTACTGACAAGACAAACCTTTGCACAAAGTGAAGCTTGTTCCTTTCCAACAGATACTAACTGCTTCCTTAAAGCATCTATCTTTCCCAAGACCTGCTAAATAGTATATCCGCAGTTAATAGAATTATGATATTGCATGTGATAAAAACGTCTAAAACAACAGGATTTATCCATGTTCAAATAAATTTGTAATAGGATTTACAATGGCAATGGAAGTCCAACAACAAATGTTCTAATTGCTGCAGAACAATTTTCCTTATATACCGTTTCATAATATCCATCTCCAAGAGTCAATTCAATAAGAGACCTTTCATAGGGATGAAGATATGTTTTCTTTGGAAAATTCTCCACATATGTCCTCAAAGGAACAGCGAGTTCCTGAAAAGATCTGCAGCGTCAATTTTTACTATTTGTTCTATAAAGAGAATGTAGAATTGTTCTAGACATTAGAATAAAATGAAATATTTGGAAGTTAAGAATATACTTTCATCAATGCATCAAGTTGCTTCGCACCCTTGTTTTTCTCCCTTTTTGCAGAGTTGACAATGCCTAGAGTTTAGATAGACTAAAAATTAATATTAACAAAAGGCTAGATGGCAAAAGACAGACATGCCAAGATGAAACAGAAGAATATCATTCCACTCATAAACCTTTTGTTGGAGAAACTCTTCTTGCCTTTCTTAGTGCTGAACCAAGAATATCAATTGATGGCATCACCATGGGCAACTTTTGAAATGCTCCTATGGCTTCTATTTTTCTAGATGGTTTTTCCTGTAATGGAATATTGAAATGGTAACCACAATTTTGCTTGCACAACTACTTTAATCTAACGCATTGTAAAGAAAGAATAACAAAAAATCGATAGTTACTACAAAACTCAAACAGATTTGATATCATGAAGAGTAGCAAAAAATGTGAGAAACCTAAATTGTAAACTACATTTCAAAGGATTAAAAGGAGGAGGGGAGCATCTTGAAAATGAAACTAGCCCCTTTAAAATATAATATATGGTCAGTCATCTAGAGCACTCTGTCTCCATAAAAATGCAACTAAGATGTGGAATAAGGGACAACTTCATTTCTTGACAGAGAAATTCCTTTAACACCATTGCCCCATATGTTTGTCATTCTTGCCCACCCAATAAAATGTCCACATAGAATAGTAATTACCCTTCCCAAGTAATTCATGCTTAGTTAGATTTATATTGCTTCATTCATTTCTTTCTATTTTAACAAAATTTTCTATGTACCCCAAAGTTCTTTCTTCTTTGAGAATAGTAATGGTGAGAATCAAGCAAGTAAATTAGAGAAGGCAGAAAATTTCAATGAAAACATAGCCGGAATTATTAAGTCTACCATTACATCAAAATGAGAAGGAACAAAAGAAAAAAGAAAAAGGAAAATGACTATATCAATAAAGCCCTCCGATCAGTTTGAAAATTCTATGGCAAAGCGCAACAAGGATGTGATAAAAAAAAACCAACATAAATCCATTTTTCACCAAATTGATATTCTAGTAGACACCTAAGTGGGAAAAGGAACCTGCCCCTAAAAGCTTAATCATTGAGGTAGGAAAATGAACCTACGTATATACCCCATACAACATTCCACACTACCCAATGTGAGATTAGGCATCACATGCCACTCAATGGGATAGCAGGCCATGGGGAAGTGTATACTCTATAAGAAATTGACCAACCCAAAAGAGGTCAAAGCATGCTTCATGTTAGCCAAAAGAAGGGAGGTCCAGGCCCAACCTAAAAATAAGAATGAGCTAGCAGTGGGGAGGCAGAATAAGCAAGATCCTGTATACAGAAAATGGGGCTAAGTGAGGAATATTAGAAGGGGAGAAGGATCTGAGGGTTATGGAATTCCTTGCAATCAGCAAGGACCATCGTCTATCAAATGGCAAGGAGGAGGGGGTGCTTGTTATCCATTTTTAAGTTTTATTTTCTTTGTTCCATTTCAAAGTGAGAGTTTACTCTCAGCCAATGTAACAGTACTTAACCCATCCTTGAAGCGAAGCCTGAGCTTGCCATATAAATAATATAACTCAAGCTTTATAATATTCCAATTAGGAAGGGAGGTAGCACGATACCATGCTAATCCACCTATTCATCTTGTGACAATTCTATAATATTTTGTCTAAATCAATTTATGGGACTTAGTAGTTAAATTATTTTCCGTACCATTCATAGGAGTTTACCCTAGCTCCATCCACATTACAAGATAACATTATTATACCTCACTACAAGATACCAGGCAACTGAGAGGTAAGGAAGAAATTCATACCTCGTTATTCTTATCTTCGGTCAGCAAAGTGGGAATATAGCTTCCGTTAGCAACTTCATATGAATTAGTTTGGATGCTGTTACAGAAGCAGATGATTGGATGCTTCTTGAGATGAAGTATTCCTGCATTTAGCACCCAATCATAAGAAATGGCAAGATTCTTGATAGGAGACATGAAAAATCGAAACTGAGAAAATGCAAGTGCTTGACACAAACGATAAGAAGAACACACACACACACACACACAAAACAAAAGAAAATACCGGCAAGAACGTATTTGCAAAAAAAAAAAAGGCGCAAGTATAGAATGATTGAACGAAGGAGTGCCTTCAGGGAGGGAGAATGGGAAGTTCCCGAAATTGGAGGTGTGTGCCCAGGAGTATGAGACCAGGTGTAAGCCATATATGAATTCTCTAATCGTGAAGCTGTCGGGCAGAACGATGGGGGCACGCTTTATGACCCAGAGAATGGAACGGATGTGGGGACCGAGGAAACCTATAAGAGCGACGCCGCTAAACAACGGGTACTTTATAGCATCGTTTTCTACGAAGGAAGAAAAGGATTATGCTCTTGAAGAGGGGGCATGGATGATAGCCAACCACTACTTGCCAGTTCAGCGGTGGCACCCAAATTTCCATCCTTGGAAGGCTGATCACCAAAAAAGGATCTCAGCATGGATTAGAACACCTGTCCTACCCGTGGAATTGCATAACGTGGAATCGCGAAGACGAATTGAGAACATGGTCGGGAAGACATTAAAATTTGACAGAACAACAGCGTTTTCAGAAACGGGAAGTTTCGCTCGGATTTGGGTGTAGTTGGATATAGAACAACCGTTGCTTCCAGCATATGAGGACGTCGGCGTCACTCATAGGATTGAATATGATGGGCTCCAACTGGTTTGCTTTCAGTGTGGAAAATATGAGCATCATATGGGCCATTGTTCTACAAGAGCAAATGAGTCACAGAAGGAGACGCGCAAGATGGCGGAGAGTACAACTGAACCTCTCATGAGACGGACAGATTCCGACGATACTCCACCAGCAACGGGAATTTCTCCCATGAATGCAAAAGGGGAAGACGGTAAGCGCGAGATTTTCGGACCCCACATGATTGTGAAGCGAGATTTCGACAGACGGTTAGCAACGCGAACTTCGGGTCTAACTCATCGGCGAAAAAAGGTCTCCAGTTCAGGATGAAGCCAAACGAGCGAAGGGGTAAGGAGAAGCGATGGGTGGATGAGGCTAGTAAGGATAAGATTTCCAAGGTTTAGCCAAGCGCGGACTCTGATTCGGGGAGGTGGATTTAAAATAAATGAGATTTATTTTTAATATGTTTTGAATAAAATTTTAGTGGGTTCAAAATTAGTAAATAAATAGGTGTAAAATACTAATGTATATCTAATTTTTTTGAAGTCATGGAATGTAGCTGAACCTGCTCAATTATACCTAGATCCACCCATGTTCAGAACCCCACTAGTCATCATATTTGGTTTCATACGACTTTGTGAGAGTCACCGTACGAATTTATCAAAATATTTTTGCTTCTCATTTTGGATAATTAGCAATAATTTTTCATGGACTTCTCGGAATCTCTTTCATGTAGCTTGGCAATGAAATTTTGAGTCATGGGTACATATATTTACATATAAGACCTATTAATCCTTTTGTACTGGAGTATGGCTTCAAGTGTTGATTCATGAAACTCCAAAAACTTATCATACTTGAGTGTAGTCTTCAAGAAACAATTGTGAACGTCCAAATTAAGCTTAAATGAAGGATAACTCAATGTATGATGATATACCATTTATTTGTAACATTTTGATCTCCAAATTAAGTTATTTAGACACATCATCCTCGAATTTAAACTCCAAAAACTTGAATCTTGATGTTCCCATTTTACCTTCCAAGTTCTTTCTTCAATTTATCTTTTCTTGTTGATCATCCTCCATAATTCAACTTGATAACTTCTTTCCTTTCTTTGATCAAACTACATAAGAAATTCACATTAAGAATAATAGTCAATATACATTATCAAAATTTTTTACTCTATATTTGACAACATAAAAACTAATCATATCTAACAAATTATAAATAGAAGAAGCATTCAAGAGTAGCATGAGAACAATGACACAATGTAGCACTCCTATTTTCCCCTTATATCTTCATATTAGATCACTTTAGAACCACTCTAGGCCCTTGGATAACTGAAATTGGTCTTTTGAGTGAATTTGAAATTTTCAAAAACGATGTTACTATTCACTGGCCCATTTTCCAGATTTCTGGTCCAACTTTAAAAATCCATAATTAATTCTAGAAAAATAGAAATGGAGTGGTTCCAATTTCTAAATTAACCTTATTAAGTGATCTATAGGGGAAAAATACTCATTGGTTCCAATCCTTGCCCATTTGAATCAGTTTATTCCATAAAAATTGTAGTTCAAATGGTCACTTCCAGTTTTTCTAGATTTTTCCCTCAACTTTGGAAAATCATATCTCTCAAAGTACACATCCAAATTTCACAAACTTTATATCATTTTACAGCTTGGGATGTATAGTATTTAAGTGGAAAGTTTCAACTCAATCGGAGCTCGTTTGCTATTTTTCATCACCATTTGAAACATCAATTTTCACGGCCTTTGGAACCCATTTTCTTTGAAAACTAACTTTTCTTAAAAATCACCAAAACCTTTTTGATTCATTAATCAACCTCTTATCATGCATTATTGCTTCTTATCTTTCCTTAGCATTTCTAGTCCATTTCCATGCATGCATCATCCCATATTCACATACTATTTCAAGTAGAGGTTTATAGATTGCAACTACACCAATCTTGTAGGTAGAGCTTAACAAATCATAATATTTACATAAAATTCACTCAAGCAAGAACATAATCTTCATTCATCAATAACATTTTCCTTACGTTGGCAAAAAAAACATTTTCCTTACCCTTACTTGAACTTCCACCTACATTGGTTAGTGGGGAAGAATGAGATTTTTGGAAATCTCAATAGCAAAACTAACTAATCAATAAACATTGTGAATGCGCATATTATAACTTTAAAACAAGTGTATGATCATACAAAATATGACATGTTCAAACTACATTTTATATATGCATATGGCCATAGCATCACAGTCACATTTCATACATATATCATTCACTTCAATCATCACAAAAATCATGCACAATTCACAACCAATTTTCATAAAACATAAGTTAGGATTAGTAGTCCTGCTACCTTTTTAGCTTAGCTTCCCTTTTTACTTGAACTTTAAAGCTCTCTTGGATCACTTCCAAATGTGCTCTTGAAGGTCTCAAATTCCTTAAGATCATGTCATAATATCCACATGAATATACAACCCTCAAAATGCAAGAAAACTTGCAAAAACGCAATAAAGCTTCTTCTTGCATTTTCAAGACTCTTTTAAGTTCAAACTTGATTTTTATGACCTCTAATGCTTCTCAAATCCCTTCCTTATTTTTACCCTACACAAAACTTCATTTTAAAGCTATTGGAAGCATTAGAATCATCCAAATCCCACTCCCTCTATTCCTTTTGATTTTTTTTGAAAAAACTGCAAAAAGAGGGAAGTTTGGTTTTCTCAACTTTTCTTTCCACATAAACATCTATTCTTGCTTACAAAACATGATTTAAGCATCATATGACTCAAACACCTCTTTCCCCTACAAGACCTCAAATAGACAGCACCTCCCCCTACTCTTGGGGTCTCTAAAGTTCCAACAACAACAACCAAAATAACAACAACTTTCATTAAACTACTCTTGACAACTTAAAGAGAAGCTTGCAACCTTTTAATGTCTCTAAAACCTTTCATTTTCTCTTTTCACCTTTTGAAACCCTAGCCTCTCATCTTCAAAAAGAGAGACTCATTCAAGAGATCAAACCATTAGAAAGGTGAAAGAGGTTGCAAGACTAAAGAAAAGATGTTGCTTTGGGTGGTTGTGAGCTTACCTAGCTTGAGAGCTCTCTTCTTCCTCCTTAAAGCTTGAAAATGGCGTCTTCTCTTGGCTTGGGAGGGAGAAAAATTTCAGACCATGAAGAGAGAGGAGAAGTGGTGGAAAAATGAGGGAAGAGAGAGGAGAAATTGCCTTATATAAAGTCCTCTTAATCTTGAATGGCTAGGATTTTAACTTGGTCACCAAGTTTTGGTCTTTAAGGGAGGAGATTGTGCCGTGTGTCAAGCTCTTGTGGTGAGTGAAAAAGCTGTCATTAATGCTTCCAACTACTCCCTTAAAGACTTAGTTAGGCTAATGGGATTGATTATTATCCAGTTACTTGCTTTAGTTACACTTTACCCTTGATAAAAGTAACTTTTCTCCGGTGACACCTTTATCTAGTTTTCTGGAGATATTTTCTCTCTCATTTCATTTCCACGTATTCCTTGCTTAGGTGGCGCCATCTCCTTTCCCAAAATACCCCCTGGGCTACCTCGTAATTCGTCTGGGTTCCTCGATTCGTACGAAACACCGTAAAGCGTGCTTCCGGCAGCCAATTTGACTTTAGGGCATGGAAAATTTCTAGAATTTTCCCTGATACTCTAGCCCTTTTCCATTCCTCAAATTCTTTCTGGATTTTCCATAATTAATTTTTGAAGAAAATCCTTTTTCTAGGGTTTTTGGGTACTTTGTTCTCCGATCTAAGAATTTGCCTTTACCGGATACTGGATAATAATTTTATTAAATACTTTAGGACCCATCTTAACTTTTTTCAGTTTGGGTCTCTGACATTTGAGAACTCCTACTTCCTCAAATAATTATTTTTCGGTCGTCTAGACCTTCAAAATTTCTTAATTACCAGAATGCCATTGCCTTTTTCTACTTTTCCTTACTTTTCCCATAATTACCAAAATGTCATTGCTTTTTATATTCTTTCTTAATTCCAGCTTTACCCTTGGTCTTTTATAACCAATTTCCTTTTTGGCCTTACTGTTTAATGGCATTTATGACCTGGGCCTTTTTAAATCAAAATGACAATTTTACCCTTGTCATTTGTACCAAATGACCATTTTGTCCTTTGGTCATTTTTGACTTTCTTGGTCAACTTTGACTTTTGACTCTAACTTTGACTTTTTAGTCAATGTTGACTTTTCTTGGTCAATCAACACTTATGTCGGTCTTTTTATTTAAAATGACCCTCTTACCTTTGGTCATTATACTTGGAAATTCTAAGACGTTGGGACTTAGTCAATTATCATCTCTCTATTATCTATGGGCCTTAAATTATTTCATACTTTATCAATTCGGCCTTTATTTCCGTTCACAGAATTTGGGATATTACACACAGAGCCAGTCCTTACAACGTCAAGCTGTAGAATACTTTGAAGGCTCTAAAATTATACCCTCACCTTGTACTTTAGTGTTCAACATAACTTGCTTCATAGAGAGAAGTGTGCTCAATGTAATCATCTATATTTCTTAGAGTTATTCAAAATTGGGAAATCTTGAGTGGCATAGATATTGTAATTTTACAAATAGTAAAGGGGAGTGATTAAGGTTCTCAAGTACCCGACTAAACTTGAGAGGTTGAAAGTGGCTTCATGAGTCTCCGGATAAAACTTGTGAAATTGTAGTGGTTCTCAAGTACCCGAATTTAACTTGAGGGATATAGTAGATTTAAAATCTTAGAGGTGGTATGAGGAGTAGACGTAGGTCAGGAGGATCGAATGAGGGTAAATCACTATGTTTTCATCCTTCTCTTCTCATCAATAATTTCCTGTGAAAGCTTACTTACCTTATCTAGGTTTACATAGTTTTTTATTGACTGATAATTTGGTTGAAAATTTTATAAACACCCAATATGTAATACCTTCCTTAGCTTACTTCATTTTATACTAGAGACCAATTATGAACCACTTTAAGGCCTTCCAATGCTTAGAATTAGCTAATCAAGTGAAATTTTAAAACTTTGTAATTATTGTGTCCATTTAGGAACGCGGTAGAGAAGTACTTTTACGCAAGTCAAGATAAATATGTGGAGGAGATTATCTCATTTTGTGGAAAAACATTATTGAGCGTGCTTTTGGGGAGTAAATAAGCTTTTCGAAGCAAGCACAATACTGTTCATTGATACTATTCAATTTGTAAATTTCAGAATTTTTGGTTAACTTTGAGAATTTATAACCAATTCTAGAAAACTCGAAATTGAGTGGTTCAAGTATCTAAATGAAGCTTATTAAATTCCCTATAGGGGAAAAATACTAGTTAATCCAATTTATTGACCAATTAATATAGAAAAATCCTTAAAAAATACTATTCATTTAGTCTTTTTTCATTTTTCCATCATTACACATCACAAAATCATTCCTTCCCCTGCATGAACAATGTTCGCTTGCAGTAGTGAACAATGATTTCATACTAAAATTCCATACAAGCTCAAATCAACTCAAACAAACTACCAGTTGTTCCAAATCATGCATAGAGTTTATTTCTAGCATCTATTGCTTCGAAATCTCACTCCCTTTCATTTTGTAACATCCTAAATTTTTTATTTTTAAAAAATTACATAGAAAATATTTATTTTATGATAATTAAAATTTATTATTATGTTATTTAAGTAACATGGTTTTGCTTAAATATAATTTTTGAAGAGGTTGGCCACATGACCAAGTACTATGAGAGGTGAAGAAGACCAACTATCCTAAACCTTCAATTGTAGGAAAGGTGCATGTTGTAAAACTCCTTATTTTCCCCTATAAGCTTCATATTAGATCACTATTGAACCACTTTAGGGCCTTGAATAACTTAAATTAACCAAAGAAGTGAACTTCAAATTTTCAAAAAACGTGTTACTATTCATTTGGGCAATTTCCATATTTCTGACCCAACTTTGAAAACTCATAACTAATTCTAGAAAAATTGAAATGGAGTGATTCAAATTTCTATTTGAAGCTTATAAAGTGATATATAGGGAAAAAATGCTCACTTGTTCCAAAACTTGCCCAATTGATACAGTTTAATCCGTAAAATTCACTGTTCATTTGGTAAATTTCCAGTTTTCCAGATTTTTCTCTTAAATTTGAAAAATCATAACTCCTTATCTACACATCCAAATTTAACAAACTTTGGCTCCTTTTAAAGCTTAGGATATGTAGTATTTAACTGGAAAGTTTCAAGTCATTTGGACTTCGTTTGCTACTTTTCATCGTCACTTGAAACAAGGCAGATTCTAGGGTTGTTGGAACCCCCTTACTTGAAACTTAACTTTTCTTTAAAAATTTACCAAAACTCTTTTTGGTTAAAACTCAACCTCTAGCAATGCATGATTACTTATCTAACATTCCTTAGCATTTTAGCATATTCTCATGCATATATTGACATTTATCTACTTACTTTATCAAGTAGAGGTTTAAGATTACATAACTACATCAATATTCAAACATAAAGTTCCAATCATGCCACATAAAAATCCACAAGCAAGAGCATCATCTTCATTCATCCATAACTTTACTCATCCTTTTCTTGAGCTAGCACCTACATGGTTGGTTGGGGGGATAATGAGATTTTTGGAAATCTCAATAGCAAAACTTTCCAACACACTTTGTAAAAATTGCATGACAACTTTAAATTAAAGTGTGAGTTTATGAAATGTGCAACATGTAACAATTAAATGCATACGGCCATAGCACACAAAAGCATATATTCACACTTTCAATCATCATAAATTTTAATACAATTCATGCATAAATTCATACACATTTTCAAAGCAATTTAGCTTAAGGTTAGAGAGTTTTGCTACCTTGTTGCTTTAGCTTTTCCTTTAGGTCTCTTTGAACTTTGAAGCTCTCTTGTTCCTATTTCCCAATAGGCTCTCTGAGTTCTCATCTTCCTATACATGATTTAATAACATATTCATCAATTTCCAGCCATTACCAAGCCATGAAAATTACAAAAACGCAATACTCCTCCTTTTGCACTTTTACAATCCCTAGAAGTTGAAAACTTGCTTAAATGATTTCCAATGCTTTTTCTCACTTATACCCTACACAATTTTGCTTTCTAAACTCAATGGAAGCATCAAAATCATCAAAATCCAACTCCTTCCCCACTATTACAGATCTGGACGAAAATCACAGAAAAATTCCAACAAGTGTGATTTTCAACTTCTAGCTTCACATACATGCATAAATACAATCCTAAGACACTTTCCTATAATTAAACATTATAAAATCATCCATTTTCCTTCATGAACAGTGCCAAACAGTGCTGTGTGAACAGTAACTTCATGCTCAAATTCCATACAACAACCAAACCAAACCAATATTTACATCAATATACTCCTTATCATGCAAGGAGTGCTTTGCAACCTATTATTTCCTCTAAATCCCTCTCTTTCTCACTTTCACCATCATGAACCCTAACTTTCAATCTTGAGAAAGAGAGGTTTAATCAAGAAATTAATCCATGGAAAAGGTAGAGGAGGTTGCAAGGATTAAGAAAATGTATAAGTTTGATTGGTTTAGCTTCTTACCTTGTGATTTTGTGAAGCTTTTCTCTTCTTCCTTGGCATGAGAATGGCGTCTTCTTTGGCCTCTTGGAGCTGCAAAATTTCGTGCAAATGGCTTGGAGAAGAAGACCAAAATTTGATTTATTAAAACCTTCATAAAAGAAATGGATGGCCAAGATTGAATCTTGAAATTAAAACTTGATCTAATGGCTTGTATTCTTCCACCACTTGTAACACCTTGTGGCTTCTCATTGGTTGCATTAAAGGTGTCATAATTGAGGCTAAAAATCTGGTTGGGGTTTGGTTACACTAACCAAACTGGTTACCGTTCGGTTACTTCTACCGATTACACTTTTTACCGGTAAACGTAACTTTATTCTAGTAAATTTTCCTCTGCTCTTCTAAGATATTTTATTCCTCTTTTAATCTCCATATTTCCCTTACCCATGTGGCAAAATATTTATCCAAAAATACCCCAGAAATTCGTCCAAAAATACAGGGTAATTTTATCCTGTCGAAAATCCCTGAAAAACGTATTTCCGATGGGCAAATAACTTTTAGGGTATTTAAAATTTCTATAATTTTCACTAATACTCTAGCCCTTTTCCTTTCATCAAATTTCCCTTTGGATTGTCTAAAAATTAATTTTTGAATAAAATTATATTTTCAGGATTTCCGGGCCTTTTTCCCTCCGTTCTGGGAATTCACCTTAATCGTATATTGGCAATAATTTTATAAAATATTATAAAATTTACTTTATTTTTCTATGCCCTGAACTCAACTGATTAAGGTCTCCTGATACTTCAAATAATTATTTCGGTCATTAAATCTTCAAAATTCTATAAATAAAAATCTAGGCCGATTTTCAACAATCTATCGAATATCTGTTAATCAGTGAGTTCTACTCTATCTTGTGGGCATCTATGACTTTTTCTGATATTTTGATCAACTGTTTGACTTTGTCAAATGACCAAAATGCCCTTACTTTGTCTAATTTTTCGAAATTCCCATTTTTCCCTTGACGTTTTAGCCCTAGATCTTTTGTTTATTGACCTTTGGGTCCTTCCCAGGAGGTCACCCATCCTTACATTACTCCAAGGTGAGCAAGCTTAACTGCGGAGTTCTAAAAGAATTCAAACAATTAGAGCCAGGTTAACTTTAATCTTTCCATTCCATCAACATCTACTTTTTCTGTACTTTCTATCTATGGGTTCTAACTTGGCTTTTGATTATCGATTTGGCCCTTTATGTCTAATGACCATATTGCCCTTGGTCTTTATACTTAATGGCTTTTACGTCCTTGGCTTACATTCTTAGTAATTTTAAAGCCTTAGGACTAAATTGACCAGGGTCTCTTTGATCCATTGACATATTCTCTTTCTGTACTTTTATTTTTGGGCCTTATCTTATCTCATAACTATCGGTTTGGCCTCTATTTCAATTTACAGAAAAAGGCTGGATATTACACATGCTCTGTGTAACACTGCTTATTTTCCTCTATAATCTTCATAATAGATCACTAATGAACTACTTTTGAGCCTTAGATAACTCAAATTGACCAAAGAAGTAAAATTGAAAATTTTCAAAAAATGGGTTACTATTCATTTGGTCAATTTCCAGATTTCTGGCCAAACTTTGAAAAATCATAACTAATTCTAGAAAAATCAAAATTAAGTGGTTCCAATTTCTATTTGAAGCTTATAAGGTGATCTACAGGGGAAAAATACTTACTGGTTCCAAAACTCACCCGATTGATACAGTTTAATCTGTAAAAATGTACTATTCAATTGGTCACTTTCACTTTTCCAGATTTCTCTCTCAACTTTGGCACACCGTAACTCTTTGTACAAATATCCAAAACCAGTGATCCTAGGCTCATTTTAAAGCTTAACACGTGAACTATTTAACTGGAATGTGTCAGCTCGTTCGGAGTTTGTTTGCTATTTTTCATCACCACTCAAAAACCGGGCAGATTAGAGGGTTTTGGAACCCTTTACTTAAAAACTTGGCATTTCCTTAAATATTTGTCAAAGCTTCCTTTTTGGTAAAACCCAACCTCTAGCAAGGCATGGTTACTTTCTTAACATATTAGCATATATTCATGCATGCATTGGCATATATCTACTTACTTATCAAGTATATGTTTATGATTACATAACTACATCAACTTGCAAATAAAGTTCCAAAGATATCACATAAATTTCCACAAGCAAGAACGTTAAATTATGCCATCTTCAATCATCATTAACCTTGGCCTTACGTATACTTGTGCTTGCACCTAACATGGTTAGTTGGGGGATAATGAGATTTTGGAAAATCCCAACAGCAAAACTTTCTAACACACCTTGTAAAATAGCATGACAACTTTCAATGTAAGTGTGAATTCATAAAAATGCAACATGTAACAATTAAATGAATATGGCCATAGCATAAAAAAACACATATTCACACTTTTGTCATCATAAATTTCAATACAAGTCATGCATAGTTCAACACATTTTTCCAAAGTAATTTAGCTTAAGGTTAGAGGGTTTTGCTACATTGTCTCTTTAGCTTTTAGCTTTTCTTGGGCTTTAGAGCTCTCTTGGTAAACTTTCCCAACAAGCTCTTTGGGTTCTCAACTTCCTAAACATCATACAATGACATATTCATCATTTTCAAGTCATCAACAATGCAAGAGAACTACAAAAACGCAATAGAGCTCTCTCTTGCTTTTCCAAGACCCTGACAACTTATAACTTGTTCTTATGATTTAAAATGCTTCCCAAATCCTTTTCTCACTTTTACCATACACAATTTTGCCTTCTAAAGCCATTGGAAGCATAAAAATCATCAAAATCCAGCTCCTTCCCCAATGTTACAGAACTGGACACAAATCACACATAAGAGGAATAAAATGATTTTTCAAGCTTTCATGATATATAGGGACTTATTCTTGATCCCAAACCACTTTTCATGTATTATTTAGCTTGAAAACAACACTTCCTCATCAAATAGAAAATTGAACAGCATCTCCCCTTAAACTTTGAGTTTCCAAAAAATTCATACAACAACCAAACCAAGCCAATATATACACCAAACTACTCCTTATCATGCAAGGAGTGTTTTGCAGCCTATTATTTCCTTGAAAATGCTTGAATGGTTATGAT
>JANTPZ010004290.1:0-17950 GCA_025593235.1 Vachellia pachyceras
TTAGTTCTTGGAGCTTTCAGTATTGTTGAAATGTTATTTAGCTCAAGTCTTCTTGCAATCGTTGGTGCTGGTGAACAGGTGTGAGCAATTTTTTACCTTTCTCACCTGGCGGTGGACTTTTCTTAAGGCTATCTCTCTTTCGTATTATTATTTGACTGTTTAGTTCTAACTTATACAGCCATCTTTGTCCCCACGTCGACTCTGTTTATTCAACACGAAGACAGGAACCGCTCTTAGAGAATTGAACTTTCTGACCTCGATACTTGCTGTTCGTATGAACAAAAAAATGTCAGTTAAAGATGAGTTTCTATTTTTATGTTATGAGTTCATCATTACTTGGTTTACTTCTCTTTTTCTTGTTTAGAGATTCCCAAAAAATCGTGTGGTTAAGGCTTATATGTTTTCTCTATTTTATAACTACTTTCTGTCAACACGTTTTGATGGGCTTGCATTATCTTGTTGCCATTTGCTTTGGAATTTCTTGGTTAGAAAAAAAAAAAGATCTACGAAAAGGGAATGAGTTTAGATGCCTAGTCAGACTTGTGTTATCACCATTCAGGAAATTCAAGGAAGATATTTCTGTTGGCCAGTTTTCTTATGTGATGATTTATTGTTTCCCGACTTCCTCTATCTTTTTCTAGATAGACAAATATACTTGTGAAATTCAAAATCCTAGTATTAGGAACTGGTCGGTAATTTATACACAAGATGTTAGACACCATTCGTTTGATTCATGGAAGTTTCCTGAGATTTTAAATTTTCCATATTGCCTATATTTTTTTAAAGAAATATCCAGAATCTAGCAAGTTCAGTTTACGTGATTATTTTGGCCATTAAATTCTCAGTCTGATCTTATATACATTGCAGGCTTATTGTCATTTTACAAGACAAAGTATATGTATATGACTTAAATAGTCTCACGATGTTGGACACTATTGTCACTGTGTCGAATATTAAAGGTGAGTTTGGAACTCATAACTACCATAGTAGTTCATTCAATCAGGTTAATTTGTGAGAGGCATGAGATTTAAATACGGGCAATTACATTAATTTTTACACAAGCGACAATATTTTCACCTAAAATGACATAAAATGCCAACAATGGTTGGTTCAGTTGGTAAGGAATTGACTTACAACCTATAAGGTTTTGAGTTCAAATCCCGTTGCCAATGTGAGAACCTTGCTGATGGGCAATCGGTAAGTATCCATGTAAGCGCTTTCTGAGCTGAAGACATATACTCTAGCCTTGGGAGCCTCCGGGACCCAACTTAGTAAACTTTTTTGTATAAAAAAAGACACAAAATTCTATTGGTTCTGTCTCTTTTCAATGCTTGAATGTATTAATGATCTGCATGAGCTTTAGAGAGATCTCTATCACTCTATGTGACTTATTGTTATTTTTCGTCATGTCTACTCTACAGTTTTAGCTTTTGTGTTCCATGTTTGACACGATAGTTTTAGATTATATGCTGTAAATATGGGTTCTGCAAAATTTTACTTTGCATTCTCATCTGCTATTCTGATGCATTTTTCTCCACAGGGCTATGCGCTTTTTCCCCTTGTTTAGAAGCTTGCTACTTGGCTCTTCCTGCTAGCACTACCAAGGGATCTGCATTGCTATATAATGTCATGGATCGTCACTTACACTGTGAGGTTATGGCATAAATATTTCTTGCTTAATTGTGTGGTACAATTAAATGAAGTGCCTTTATTTTAAGTTCAGATCACTGAGTGATCACTTTTCAGGATTCTATCTCATGGTGGTAGTGTTACAAGGAGTTGGTTGCCTCCATTTGTCTTACATATGAAGTAATGTGCCTATTTATATGCTTTACTTTCTTTTGTATACATTATTATTAAACTTTTATTGCAGATTGAGGCTCATCGTGCACCGCTGGCTGCTATAGTCCTTTCTTCCAACGGAATGTATATGGCTACAGCATCTGAGCAAGGAACCATGGTCAGAGTCCATTTAGTGTCAGATGCAACAAAGGTGGAAAAACAAATCTCATTGTGTTAAAATAATAAATGCTCACCAGAGGGTGTTTATTCTATTAGTTAGCATTTCCTGTATGTCAGTCTTTTCTATCAATCAAAGTTGCAAATTCTATCATTTTCATTTACTGGTTGGGATCCCTCTTTAAAAAGGTGTTTCCCCTTATTTGTTTTTGGTGGACATTATCATATTCATTCTGCTTCATTGATCTGTTTTGTATCTTTCTTTACTAAATGTATTCCTTAATCTGAAATTTCCATCATTCGAAAGACAATGATCCAAGCAGTTGTAGAATCTGACAACGGTTTTCTCTACAGTCATATAGCTTTCGAAGGGGGACATACCCGTCTACAATATTTTCCCTGTCATTTGGGCCATCAAAGAAGCTTCCAGATATTCTTGCAGCTTCAAGTTCTTCTGGTTCTATCCATCTTTTCACTCTTGGATTTGCTGCACGTCACAGGTGAAAATGCAATTAATATTTTCTTCATTTATTGCGTTTTGTATATTCATGTACAAAACCATAGTAAAGTGATTTAGCTTTGTTTATATCTTGAAAAACCCATTTACTCTCTCATAAAGCTCTCTTCACGGAATCCTTCATGCTCATGTAGAATCTAGTGTTTTTTTAACCTTATCTCTGAACTGGATTTGGAAATCATCTGATACATATTTGGTGACTGCCTTCTGCAGAACCAGAAGATCAAGTGGTTTCCTTGGATCAATAATACCTGGTGCAGTAACTGATGCTTTGGATCCTGCTGATCATCACATACTGCATAATGCTGTTCCCGCTGGGGTGAAAAGGTGAAGTAATTTTACCACATGGAAAGCTTACATTAAAGTTGCCTGTGTTTATTAGCCTTTGTTCAGATGAGGATTCCCAATTATAGCTGTATGGATGGAAATTTGCTTATTTTATAAAACATGGATTTTACAATGCAGCTATGCAATAATTCGCAAGGTTGAAAATGTCACTGACGCCTCGACATCTGAAGTTCTAGCTTGTAGGTGCGTGCCTACGAACTGGCCTCTCATTATCATTCTGTTACAGCTCTATGCATGAAAACCATGTATTACGAAACTGCAGGGGGAAAATGCTCTCATGGATTTTCACCATTTCAAAAGTTCACTACTTTTATTTGTTTGCTAAAGTTGTCCCTTGTCTTGTAATTTTCCAGGGCCATTATGTCAATAATAACTTACAACGGCCACTTCCAGGAATACAATGTAAGCATTGACGCTCAGAATGAATTGTCTTGGACTCTGGGACGTGAATTCAGTCTCTTGACAGTGGCCTTGGATAAGGATAGGGCCTCAAGCTCATGATTGAACTGCTTGTTCAGTTGAATGCTACACTAAGTTTAAGCTTCTTAGGCCTCCACACGTGAATCTGCTGTATGAAGGAAAATCCTTCGTCCTTCAGGAGATGTGTGTTTACCATTTGTGACATAGCATTCTAGGCATGGATATGACTCAATTTGTGCCACGATCACCTATATGTTTAACTAGATGTGGGCTCAAATGCAAGTTTATTTATTGTCAATAAATATCAAACATCAGTGCACCAAGGCTGTGAAAGATATTTGATTACATGAATTTTCATGTTCTGGTTTCTCTAACGTCCCTCGAAGTTTCATGTTGAAATCAAACTCAATTCTTTCCAGCCATTCAACAGCATTTAGAGTCGCTCGATCAACATGCTTGACGGTTCTTTCAGCAAGCCACACATGTTGGTCTCTCTTGAAGATTCGGTTTTCCATGTATTTTCCCAAGCTATGCAAACAAATTATCTGGTTCTTGTCTTGACAAACTTTGTTCTGGACGCCTTCTTCTCCATCTTTTCTCTCTTCTTACGGGTTTTTTCATCTTCAAATGATTCCTAATTCACAAAAGGCACCAGATTAAACTGAGTAAATTTTAGTTTTTGGTGGTCTTAAAAGCAGAACTCAATTAAGAGTGACGACTTACATCTGAACCTGATGACAGAAATCGCTTAATCAAGCCAAAGGATTGATATATTCCAAAAGCTGGTATCTGCAAGAGTCAAGATATGAATAATGATACTGACTTAACGGACACCATATAGCCAAGCCAACCAATGTTTATGAGCAAATCAATGATCTTACCACAAGATATGTGTACCAGAATTTTCCAGAGATGATGGACATGACTTGCACAAAGCATGTAATATAGATCACATCATGTAAATAGCTGCAAAAGATCGACCAAAAGTAAGACAAGAACATATATCCAACATGAAGTTAAAAGAACAAAAATTAAAAAGGAATTAGTTTCCACTTTCAAAAACAGCTAATTGAGATAAAGATGGGCTGACTTCAGAAATCCCAGGAACAAGGGTTCATAACTTCTATAGACCTACGAGATAAACTGAATTTGAAAAGATGGTGACTGAAATTTGAAATATTAATTATTTGAGGTGGCAAACAAATTGTGTGCAATATAAGGACTAATATTCCATTCATTCAACAGATTGATGATTCTTTCTATCAGAAATCAAGGAATTCAATTATTTTTCCACTTAAAAGAAGAAATTGTTACCCCAGACCGGAAGAACTTCAACAGTTAAAACCAAGACTATAAAAGAAAAATACTAGCACTACGTGTCGAGTTATATGCACACAAGAGCTCAACAAGGTACTGCAAATGTTCTTCCCTTTAACCCCGACTTTATATCAAGTGATCCTCGACAAAAAATTTCAACAAGGTACAAATGCAGAACTCATCGATGATCCGAAATCATCACTGATGAAATATGCTGTTGGTATTATTCATTCGATGAGCAACACAACTAATATGATACTTGAAGTTCATAATAGCATAAACAAGACGAAGACATACCCACAAACTCCACCCGTACTCATATCAAACCCGCCATCTAAAAGCTCACCATCATCAGCATAAGAAGGCTTAGCCATATTAGCAAGTTGTTGATAGGGAATGAAATATGCTAGAGATGTCACAACCAGGCCAATCCAATGCTTCCAGGTGAAAGAAGAATGGAAGACCAACATCCTTATCAAGACATAGACAGCCTACTTAAGCAAATCAGAACATGAAAGAAACGAATTAAGCCAGCAAACCAAAAAGCTAGATTGTCAAAGGTTAAATACACTGGAGACTAAAAATGAGAAGAAAGGAACTTGTTCACGTTCGTCTGGGATGCTCATAATTCTATGTTAATTAGGAAACAAAACATGTACATATTACCATGAACGGAATTTGTACATATTAGTTTCCCGATTGAAACAAAACATGACCACCCTTGACCTTGGATTATACAATCAAATTATCAGGATGATCTTCTAAGTTGCCAAAGTAGTAAGCAGAGGAGGAGGATAAATAACCAAAGGGGGGAATCATTGATCCAACAGAAAATATCACATCCGTCAGAACCCTATCAGTGAAGGAAAATAAATAACTGCCTATGTGCATTGAAGAGAAGTAAATTCCAATTTTTGTCCCCAGAAGGAAAAAAAACCCCCCTTTTCCCCTTCTCCATGATGCTAAACAGAGAGATTGATTGACAAAAGAGGAAATGAGGGATGAAGCCCAAAGCAAATTAAACGATCAGAAACATACATTGCAGACAATAATGATGAGACGAAGCCTAGCCATGTGGCGAGCATTCTCTTCCTTGCGTTTCTTGGCCCCCTGGTTCGCCATATCTGCCTTCTATCACCTACTCCCCGCTTGATTTTGAAAAAACCACTAATCTCAGATAACTCAATAATGGGAACTTGCCAGTCATAGTAAAAGAAGACGAAGAAGATGCCTCTTATTCGATCGATAGAAGATTTCATTTTGGGCCGACAAAGCCTTATTATGTATTGCGCTTTTTTGAAAAACCCAATCGGTTTCCAATGGCCTTTGGGGCCTTTGCATATACGACATGGTCGCCTTTTCGTCTGAAAATACTGGGTGTGTATGGAAAAGTTTCTCAACACCCAAAAAGTACATTCAACACTGTTTTTTCCGTAAAATGAGATAATCTCCTTCACACATTTATCTCGTAAATGGTAAAAATACTTCTCCACCGCTTTACCAAACGAACCCACTAAATTTAAAAATAGCATACTGGCATTGGGTTTAGCCAAGGGAGCTAATCTCACGCAACGCAATAAACAAAGCTTTGAATCTCTATTAAAAAATTGACGCTAGAAAAATGGTTCTACCACCAATAGGATGTTGGATCTTGTTTTTTGAATGGTCGGCAAATTGGCACACCACTCCAACCTATTGACATGTCAATTAAGGAGTGAGATCTCCTAAAGAGATACGTTTCATTTCCATCTCTCCGGTCTCACGCATGAGTGGATGGTTAAAGGGTAAGAGTTTCATCCACTCATGCCAACCTTTGTTACTAATAGGATGTTGGATCTAACAAAAGAAATTAGTCTCACCATGCAAATGACTTAGGTTCAAATCTCTATTGAGAAATGTATCTATATTTAACATCTAACAGTGCTTTAAACATAATTATCTCTAAAAAGAAAATAATTTTAAAAAAAAAAGCTATCCATGCATAATATTATTGCTTCAAGCATAGTTTGATAAACATGGTATTTGTCGTATTACATGGTTAACTACCTTGATTTCAGTTTAAAAGAACAGATTAATAGAATCCACAATGGTGGTTATGTTGACACTGTATGAGAAGAAATGAATCATCTTTTAGTATTACATTCCCTCTAGCCCTCTGTTTTTTTGCCAACGTATTCCCTCTCCAGTCCTACGTGGCATTCACAAAACACCATGCACATGCACGCACGCATACTAATGTCGAAGTCAAATACGAGGTTCCATTTTAAGTGTAATGAGTACCGTTGTCACTAGCAAACAAAATTGCAATTAATAGTTGTTCAACTTTGTTGCCAGAACAAAAAAAGGTTTTAAAATTACAAAAATTAAAACCAAAATTCTTCCCATTCTTAATGATTTTTAATTTTAATCATTACTTTTAAACAATTTTAATTTTATTCCATATATTTAACGATATCAACTAAAAGTTAATTAGGTTCTATAAACTCTAATCAAATCCTTGTCAATAACTATAATGTAAAACTTCTGAAAGTATAATTTCATCGAAGTACAAGGAAGAAATGACTAATACTATTAACCTTATTCAATTTTACCTTTTTTATTTTTTGCAAACTAAATTTTTAGAGGAGCAAAAGGAGGACAACAATCAATTCATATGAAAATCGATGAAATCAACGGCTCAAATCTCAAGTTGGTGACCATACATGATTTGACGATAGGAAAACGACGTCGTTATGCAGCATTACGAAGGGGAATCAGGGATAAATAAATCCAGTAAATACAAATAATTCTAACTTTCTAAGGATAAACAACAAGTACCTATCATATCAAATTGATATTTTCAGGATTGGAAAATGATATATTTGAAGAAACAATGGTTTGGCATATAAATACAGTTTAAACATTAAAACATCAAAAATTTAAAAAAAAAAATTGAGACGTTGAATATTCTAAAATATTTTTTTGAACTCGCACGTCACCTTAAAGTTTTTTTATACCTTGATACTTAATGCATGAAAAATATTTTAAGATGTTAAACATATATAAAACAGATTTCAAAGTGTTTGATGTCCCAAAAAAATATTTCGCCAGAATGTTTATTGGGAATCTCCTTTTGTATCAGATGGCCATTTTTTTTTGCCAATCAGACGGCCATTTTAAATGCTCACAGAAATTTAATTAGAGCTTCAATCACATGAATCACAGTAATATGTTGCTTTTTGTAATGTATTACGGGTTTAAGTTAGCGATAAAATTTGTTTTTTTAGATATGATTTACGGTGTTTCATGTAGGTATATATGAACATGCTTCTTAAACGCTAATCCAAACAGGCATATTATATGATTATATGTGCATTTTTTAAATAAATAAAGCTGACAATAAATTAATTAGAGCTTGAATAGTACTAATATACTTAATGAATGGAAATAGAGTAAACAAATAATGATTGAGAAAATTTTACGCATATTTTATATATTTTATTATTGATTTTTGCACTTAAAATAGGATATTAAATTGTAATCAACACGCTTTAATTTAAAAAAAAAATCTCGTGATATGTATTATTTTAAAATGCTATGATAAATATAGAGTGTGTTTGAAAATCCATTGGGAGTAAAGAGTTTACGAATTTTGAGAAGAGTTTACGGAATCTAAGAAGAATTTACAACTTTCAAGATTATTTTTACGGATTTCGAGATGATTTCATTTTGACTTGCATGTATTGTTAGGAAGAAGTTCTTCTCAAACATGCATACAGAATGATTTTAAAAATAAAGAATAAAACTATCTGGTGGATTAAATATTAATATAAATTCAATTCATCCTAACTAAAATAAGAATTATATGACAAATTGCACTGTATGTATATAAATTATGATTTTTATCATTGGATTAATCATTACAAAAAAATAAGTTTGTATGTTCAACAAACTCAAACACGAACAATAAAATTTTAATCTCATCATGATATTATTGCGAGACTACACAATAATAATTTTAAATTTATATTCGGATTATAATTACATTTTAATGAGATTTTTTTCCGTTAAAGATCATTGATATTTTATTGATTGCCAGAAAAAGATGTGTGATATCAATATCATGCTATCATGTAAGCAGTAGATTGGATTACAAGACAATGTACGTGTCGCAACATAAAATAAGGCATCATACCAGATTTTTAATAGACTGAGTATATTATTTCAAGTGTTCTTAAATTTGATTGAATTATATATATATATATATATCAACAGGGTTAATCTTCATTATCCTTTAAAGAAGGATTTTCGAGTTTTTTAAAATCTTAATTTGCACAATTTATATTATAAATTGATATGTAGGTCATTTTTCAAACGGCACTTTTAAGTTTTTTGAAAATTCCAAGAAAAGTTAAAGAAACAAAACTATAACTTATATTACCTTAATATAAGATTTAATTAATTTTTTAAAATATTAAAAAAATAAGATATGTTATTTTATTTATATATTACCGGATGATATGTTAGTTTATAGATTAAATAAATTAATTAAAAATAATAAATATATTTAATTTTTTTAATATTAAAAAACTTAACTGATTTTTTAAATTAAAGGAACGAAACGAAGCAAGACAACAAAGGAGGACTTGGCACAAATTGACCGAATCATTCTTGGCATTATTGGATTTAAAAATACGGTGAAAAAATACTTTTACGATATACTAACAGCACCGGGATGCGATAGGATTGAACGTTAATTCCATTCCTTATCCCAAAATCTGGGTATGATAAAAAGAGGCGATTGCGACCCAATCCTATTTAACCATCAACATAAATCCTTAATTGGTCCAAAAAATGTCAATCCTGTGATACCCTGTGTCTGATCTCTCCGTCAAGAAAACAAGAGAGAGGGGGGGGGGATAAAAGAAGTATTTAAAAAAAAATGCCATTGACGGCACCTTCAACTCAGATTCAGAGTTTGCTAGCTCAGCTGATTGTCACTTTGTTCAAAGTATATCCGGGTTTCCCAAAACTTTCGTCAGTTCCGAGTCTCACACGCACCCAAAAAGTTAAACAACCCCAAAACACAGGAACACTAGGAATACTTTTAACCATTCTTCGCTCATTCTCTCTCTCTTCCTTCTTTCGAGGCGTCCCTGAATCCTTGGTGAGTCTTGTTCCTACTGTGAACTAGAGATTAGAGATAGCGATATTCGATAGCACTTTTGTGCAATTTATCATTCATCTTCTTCCGTCTTGACTTTTCTTATATTTGCACAAATGAGTTCCCAGTTGTGTCGGAGGAATTTTTCTTCATTCCCGATCATTACTTTAAAAAGAAACTTGTTGACTTTTATTTCCCTTCTTCTTTTATATTTTCCTAATATATCGGATTGCATTTGAGGTTCCTGCATATTTGGAATAAATTGACGTATCCGGCTTTGCTTTTCGCTCCCCCGGGTTCGATGAATTTGTGAATTAGTTTTCTTTCTTTCTTTTGATGATTCGTAACATACAATGAATGTATACGAGAACCTGGTTTCGTCGCGATCAATATTCTTATTCGTTACATTTTTAATTATTGAGTTATTCCTTCCGCGGATTCTTTACCCTTGATTTCATTTAATTTTTTCTCTTATGAACCTGATTTCATTTAATTAACAAGAGTCTGTTATTTAATACAGAGTCTTGTTATCTATGTCTTCTATTGCAGTGATTCTGAATAGTTCTGGGCGAACCACTTCCGACGCTCTTGCTTTTGGGAGCTAGGAGTGGTAGGCGAGGCAACCCTGTTGTAGTAAAAAAATTTGGTATTTAAAGGGTTCCGATTGAAGATGAGGACCTTATCTCGATCTCTGCGCCAATTACGACAAACTTTTCAGAGGCAAAAATGTGTTATGATCATAAGTAGCAGAGAAGAAGCACCTTGTTATCTCAGAAAGGCATATCATAATTCAGCTCATAGAGTTGTTAATCATGCTGAAACTAAGTTACTGGGATACAATACTTGGTCAAGAACATCAAGAGCTCTTTCAGTTGATGCTGTAAAACTCACAGATGGAGGTTATTCTCTAGTCTCGTGTAGATCAAACCAACTTTTAAGATGCTTATAGATATGTTAGGTGTATTGTTGAAGTGTGGTTTTTCTGGTGTACTGATGTGTATCTTTATGGTGGCTGGCTTGGTCTACAAGTCTACACTTATTTTTATTTAAGAATCGAATCTCGCATGGTTTCTTGTGCTGTATTGATGGATTTAAAACCTCTCTCTTATATCTCGAGTATTGAAACTTGCTGTTTCATTTACAGAAGTAAACAGAGGAGGGCCTCTAGTTGAATATGAACGTAGAATTGCTGCTGGTGAACTTGTAGATGGTGACACTTGCCAGGTAACTTTACATACCTTTTTACTGATGAAAAAAATCAGGGCATTGCCTCACTTTTATTTTTTTTTCTCTACTCTGAGTCCAAATGAGAGTGAAAATAGGAAAGAAGCTCTCTTTTCTACTAAATTGCTGATGATCTTCGCTTGGGAGGATAGCCTTTGTTCTGTTTGGTTATTCATATGAATATATATATATATGGAATCTTCATGACATTTTCTTGGCCATAGCTCCACCCTGTCTTCATTTCCTTCATTTGACTGTGTTTTGTGAACATTTTGTTTTGGCAGCTAGTAACTCTAAGAGAACTTCAGAGACTCTATGATGAACTGGTTGATTCTGTTGAAGCCTGCCAATTGGATCGCAATTCTGAAAAAAATGTAAGGTATACTTTCATCCTGTAATTATCTCATTCCCTTTTGATATATATCAGTTCAAATCTTGCATTTCTGTTATCCTTTTCTTCTTTTGCTTCATGTTTAGACATCTAAATTCAAAATAACTTGCTTGTGCAGGAGTGGGTGGTTGTGGTCCCGCCTTTTGTTTCAACCTTCATATGCACCTGTTAGGGGTTTGTACTTATACGGAGGAGTAGGGACTGGCAAAACTATGCTGATGGACCTGTTCTTTGATCAATTGTGAGTTTGATATGAAATTGTTGTCTTTGAATTAACTTGGTTTGATACATTTCATCAAATCCTCCTATTTTAAAGGTATAAACTAATTGGGAATAAATCTAGAATTTCTATGAGATTTTATGGAAGTGAGTTCTAATGAAGATAAACCTTGTCTTGCTATTTTTTTTCACGGCTCATAACTTTTTCTTTCTCAGGCCCGCCAATTGGAGGAGAAAGAGGATTCATTTTCACGACTTCATGTTAAATGTACATAGCCGATTGCAAGTGAGTTTATAGAACCTTTTTTATGACCTAAAATAAAGTTGATGCTGTTATTTGTGGAACTACTTTCTTAATGCATTAATAATAATATACTCTTCTTTGAAGTAAATGAGCAATAATAATTTCTCTCAAAACATCATATTCTGCATCCTTTACAGAGGCACAAGGGTGTGTCAGATCCACTTGATGTTGTTGCAGGAGAGATCACCGAGGATGCAATTTTGTTATGTCTTGATGAATTTATGGTAATTTTTTTTTTTTTGGCAGTTGATTCGTGTTGAGATTTTTTGTTGTTGCTTCAATTCCATAACTTGAGAGCTTTGCATATGATATTTTAGGTAACAGATGTTGCTGATGCACTGATACTAAATCGCTTGTTCAAACATTTGTTCAGCAAAGGCATTGTGAGTAATATAAAAATCACGTGGTAGCCTCTCTGAAGATTTTGTTGAATTTCTGCAAAAATTAATTTCAATGTTCAATGCTCAATTTCTTTGTATGAACTTGGAGACAAGTTTAGATTCTAGTAGCCACTTCAAATCGTGCTCCAGATGGCCTCTATGAGGGTGGATTGCAAAGAGATCTCTTCCTACCATTCATTTCCACATTAAAGGTACAATCATTAGCGAGATTAAGTACTACATAATTTTTTTCTTCTTTTCTTGTTGCTTGTCACGATGTACTCAATAGAGAATTCCTCCATTTTTTTATATTAAAAGATGAGGGTTTTCTACATTATTAGCTTCTGGACGAAACTGAGGGTCAAATAAAATGTGAATCTAACGAACACCCCCCCCCACAATGAACATATACTGGTATATTTTGTTTGTTTTTTAAATCTTCTTCTCTAAAGAAACTGCTTTATACATATTGGTGTAGGAAAGATGTGTGGTACATGAGATTGGTTCATCAACTGACTATCGCAAGATGACTTCGGTATGACATAATTTCACATTTGCAGATATATCTTACATGGCTTGTTCCAGCGTGATATCTAAACAGGGCATTTTGGACTTGCAGGGTGAGGAAGGTTTCTATTTGGTTGGCCAAGAATTATCTGGCTTTCTTAGGCAAAGGTTTCAACAGTTAATTGGAGAACAGAAAGCTACTCCCCAAGAGGTGGAAGTAGTGATGGGAAGGACGCTACATGTATGTTCAAACCTTTTTTTATTGCAGGGCAAATTATTACTGTTATTTCCAAATTTTCTGAAACTATTTTCCTTTTAATCATTAGGTTCCCATGGGAGCTAATGGATGTGCCTATTTTACCTTTGAGGAACTTTGTGATAAACCTCTCGGAGCCGCGGACTATTTCGGATTATTCAGTAAGTCATCATTGGTTGAGTGGATTTTCACACGCTGTCATTCAAAATATTCATAGAATCTGGATGTCTTGTTTTTAGGGTATTGCAGACGAGAATTATAGAGAATTGGGACACTTTATTTTGTTTAACCTCATATGTCATTTATCTGTTCATAAAGAGATCCAAAAATCTTACGCTGGATATGTTTTTGTTTTTAATAGAGAGATTTCATACTTTAGTATTGGAAGGCATCCCAATTTTTGGACTTCAGAATAAATCAGCAGCGCATAGGTTTGTCACTTTAATCGATGTAAGTTCATTTCTCGTCTAACGTTATCTTTTGGGCGTTTTGTTAATGAAATAGATGAAGCATATTTTTGTTTTAATTGTTAAATAATATTATTTATTGGTTACAGGTGGCATATGAGAATAGGGCCAGGTTATTGTGTACAGCTGAAGGAAGCCCTCAAGAACTTTTTGAAAGAATTGTAACAGTATCTGAGGCTAAACAAACTGCTCCCAGGACCTCTTCAAGATCCCAGAAAAGCGATAAATCTGATCTTTGTGTAGACAATGAATTGGGGTTTGCAAAAGACCGGACCATCAGTAGGTAGGACACTTCTCAACATAATATTATACTCGATCCTTATTATAACAACTAAATAACTAATTTGTAGATATTAAAAAAATTACTGAAATTAGTTAAATGTAACAAATATGCGTTGATTTTTTTCTAAAATACCATATTTAATCATACATTGGAACTAACCCTTAGTGGAAACCATCTTACCATGTGCAAGCAATTGGGAAAAAATTATAAATTTTGATCAAAATAAACTCATTGTCTAGCTTCATTTAAGACCGGAAGGAGTACTGTTTCTGTATCACCTAGAAAGATGGAACAAATTTGTCATACTCTTACTTCTTAGTAAAGATTGAATTTATAATTTCTTAAAATTGTAGCAGCTGCTGATTGTGTGCTATTAATAAGCAGATTAACAGAGATCAACAGTAGAGAATACTTAGAGCAGCATGCCATGTTAGTAGAAAAGCAGCTCACACTAGGAGGCGTTGTTCAGCAGCATGCCCTTCAAGCATCAAGATTGAATAGAACAATTTTCTAAAGCTAGAAGGGCTTCCAAACCTATTGCGATAGTTTGTGTTGTGAGAAAGGGAAAAAAAAATAATGTCTTATAGCATGAGGCAGGATTCAGAACTTCAAATAATTTAAATGGGGAGCAGGTATTTTTTGCTCCTATGTATTTGATTAATCGATCTTAATAAGACAGCTGGGAACCTGCATGTCTTTTTTGCTGTTTTGCTCATCTATTAGATTTCTCCCTTTCCTTTCCTTATTTTCTAACGAGTTCCCAATTCACGCAGATGGATTCACAATTGTTTTCAATGAGAAGATTCAAGGTTATTGATAAAATAAAAAGGGAAAATAAGTTGAAATTTCTTAATTGAAAATTTATTGACTAAAAATATCTGAATTTAAGTATCAATATTCTCTATGTAAAGTGCCAGTACCTTTTATGTATGAAAATATGAAATCTTTTTTACTAATAAAATCTTCAAAAGGATTTTTTTTTTCTCACAACAAATGAAGATAGTGAAATTGAAAACAGTTATAAGATCAATAGTTGAGTTATCAACTGTATCAACTAATTTGTGACTGATTGAAACTTGAACACAGCTTCCAGAAGTTCGAGGAATGGAGCAAATAAACTGATTCATAGATTCATATTATAAAACAAAATTGAATTATAAGTTCTTGTTCTGATACTAAAACAAAATTTGTGTGGACATAGGCTTTCGTCTTTCTGATTTCCTCTTCCACCAAGAATCTGTGGTATTACATTGTGGTGTTAGGAACAAAAATGCAAGTCCCTGGTGCAACAACTGTATGTAGCACTTGGGAACTGTGGCGTCATTTTGCTTTTTCAATGCTGGTTCAACATGTTCTGAACAAGCTTGATGGAACCTAAAAAGACGGGCAGAAGAAAAAAGTAATGAAACAACAGCCAAGACTATTAAAATGAATGGCTGCATTTAATTGCAGATTAAAAATTTATATTAGGTCTAATGAATTGTAGAAATGTTAGTTTCTTTTTACTTTTTCAACTTCTTAAGAAATAAGAACACCTGTTATTGAGAAAAAAGGAAATAAAGAAATAAGAACACCTTGTTTAGTAGCATACACGACATCTAATTCTTAGTATAAGAGCTAAACAGGGGTTCACTTTGATCTTAAATATAAGAATCCAATCCATTTTGTCTCACAAATTTATAACCAAATTTATAATGTTTCCCCAAATTAAAATATTCTTATTAATTACACATATTCCATCGATGATGGTTCTAATACTCATGATAAAAGAGAGTATTTTAGCAAAATTAATACACATTCACTATAAATAATTAATTTGACTGATTTCCTTTATAATCTACAAATTAGTTATTCAGTTCTTAATTTCTTATGTTAAAAACCAGAGGACAGCACGTATTACCAAATAATTTCATCAACAGTATGAATAGAATACCTTTATGTGATGAGGCATGATCTTGATATCATAAGGAACATGAAGCCATGCTTCAGGTGAGTAAGATAAGAAATTCTCCGGCTTGCTGGTATAAACATCTGCATACTGATGAATGTGATAAGCAAAAGCAGATTCTCGACCTGAATCAGTAAGAAATGTTGCTCCGAAAGATCTGTTAAACATCATCTTCATAGCGGTACGAGCCTTATGCCTCTCGTCATTAAGTTCTTTCAGAAGCGAACGGCAAGCCACAGTCCTGTGACTATTGGCCACAGTTGCATGCAATTTACCAAGAAGCTCCTGTATTATATGAAACTTTGCCTACATCCACCAACAAGGAACATAATAATTCATGGTTCTGACATTCTTAAGATGCAGTTGAGGAAAGTAACTTTACTGTCCGTTCCGAAGTAGAAACTATTGACCTTTCCATAATAACAAAAACGGTTTACTTTTGTGTCTTCATCTGAATAAATTCTAAATGCAAAATGCAAGGGGTTCACAACGGAAGGTATGAGATAACATGGTATTAGATGTTCATCTGACTTTTGGGATTAATAAACAGGTTTCAGGCTTCCTCTACAAATGGATCCATCCATGTAATATATATGCAAACTGGACAAAATATATTTCTAATACTCCCAACTATATCAAGAATTATTAGCTCCTTAGGATAAAGAAATTAAACTCAATAAAACTTATTTACTTCGACACAAATTCACATTCTTGCAGTAAATCCTCACAAAAAACTCAGGGCAACCCCACAGTGCATTTAAGAACATTTAAGAGGCGTGTGGAATCAGAAAAGATAATAAACTATGCACCAGTGGTTACAAACCACTATTGTGTTTTTTCACTAGTTATCTATGCAACTATGATTGATAAGTTTTGATCAGGGAACTACAATTCGAAACCAAAGGCAACACACAATAGTTCATCCCGGACACATGTTCAATACAGTGCTGGCAAGATGATAACGTGTGGCAGAAGGGTACCTGCTCAAAACGGTAACTATCTTCATTTTGTATTCGTATTTCACTCTGCAGAATTGAACACACATTACATACAAAGTCAGACTCTAATGTACAACAATGGCAAAAAATTCTGCACATAAATGTTTGCTTCTGATCTACACAAAAAATAATTAAATGCTAAAGCCTAAACATACCTCAAGTTCATGGATGATTGCAGCTGTTCGCCAACCAGCCTTAGAAGGGCCTCTCAAGTCACTAAACAAGTGATCTCCAAAATATATCACCTGATAATGAGGATGGCTGTCAATTTTCAAAGAGCACCATGACAAAGAACATTTCTGCCATATTATTGAAGAAAATACATGTCATCCAAACAATGCATACCTCTGGACCACGCCACTTAGTTATTTGAAGAAAATTTTTTAGGCATCCGTTATAATAAACACTATTTGGAAGAAATGCATCGACTTTGGTGAAAGTCAATGTATCGTTCAATTTGTCATAACATCTGGCATGGAAGAACTTACTAAATTCAGGATCTTCATAAAGAATTCAGAAGAATATATTCAAGAGGGAGAAGCAAGAAATACTAAAAGATGCTGGCAAAAAGATGGTCCACACTAGCTGGGCAAAAATCATTTAACAATAGAATACAAACCGGAACGGATGCTCAGAAGTATAAAATTGGGGTTTATTGGCCTTGGCAATTACAACATCAAATAGATCCCTCCAGGAGTCTCTACAGTCCGTAGAATCCTAATAAAAACAACGAATCAACGGACAAAATTATAGCCAGACATGGAAAACAATAAAAAAAAATTCACCTTGAATAATTATATTTAAGAGCAAGTAGGAACTTTCAGCTATGAAATTAATACAAAAGTAGACAAAACATCAAAAGGCAAGTGTCAGTGCTAACAATCATGGAATTATATGCGCTTCACATAACTCCATCACACAGCTGTTATAAGAACTTGTCAATGAGATGAAATAACTCCTTCCTTCAAGCAAAGCTTCATTGATATGGTGATTGATAGAGTAACGCATATCATGGGATCATAAATAAAGATAATGGATCAATTTGTTACCATATTTTTAGGAGTTTATGTTACAAATAATAAAGAGATATTATTGATAAATATCTCAGTTAGTATTTTTATTATTAAGTCAATGTTGGTTAAAATCTAAAGTATTTTAATATATCTTGAATTCAAATATCCAAACACTTGAATAAAGATATTAGAATTATTTTATATTAATTATTGTAATCTTTTCTTATAAATAGGATAGCCTTCCTAAAGTTAGTCA